>JAPYZL010015366.1:0-23210 GCA_030522825.1 Platygaster orseoliae
TGATCTTGCGGTTTTACGTTTTTCCGGGCAGTGGTCTTTTCTCCATTTTTCCTTTCACACTTTCTAATCTACGTTTTGGCTTTTAGCGTGTCATATATGGGAAATGTTAAAAATTTATACTTGTACTCGAAGATACAATATTTTATACATTTTATGTTTTTTTAATTAAATTTTATTTCTGAAAATGAAAAATTGTCATATTTTAAATTTAATAAATGTAATAATGTCTTCAAGAATGATGACTTTTGTGTGGAAATATTATGTACTTTACAATGAGCAAGATTCAATCCTTGGAAATTTGATGCATATTTTAAAAATCAAAATTTTCGAGAATGGTTTTTGACTAATGAAAATTTCAGTTCAAGTATTGAAAAATAAAATGTAACAATGAACATCAACAGTGTTATTGAAAATCTGGAAAAATCAATGTTTAAACTCCAAAATTTCAGTAATCTTTGGTAAATTCTGGATTTCAGCAATTTTCTCAGACTTTATTTGAATTTAAATGTAAAAATATGAGCAGGAATTAAGACATTCTAGAAAATTCCATACTCAAAATAATGGGTTTTCATTAATTTAATGTGAGTCTCTAAAATAAAACTTGGAAATTTAAAATTAAAAACAGTTTTTCAATTAAACATTAGAAACTGTGGTATCAAGTTACTAAAATAAAAATTCCAACTTTTTTCCATTCACTCAGGGATTTTTAAATGTCAGAATATAAAATTGTTATTGACTGAACAATTTCAAAAATTTATGATAAATTCTGGTTACCAACAAATTTAAAAAAATTGCATTTTAGTGTAAAAAAAAAGGGGGAATTAAGAAATTTTTAAAAATTGCATAAATTGATGCAAAATGTTGAAATTTTATTAATTTAGTCTGAGTCTTCAAAATGAAACTTGGAAATTCGAAACCATAAACAGTTTTTCAATTAAACATTAAACTGTGGCATCAAGTTACTAAAATAAAAATTCCAACTTTTTCCATCCACTTAATTGATATATTTTAGTTTTTTTTGCTCGAAAATCTTATAAGAATTTTGAAATTTTGAAATTAAAATAGTTATTCACTACAAAATTTCAAATATTTATGATAAATTCTGTTTATTACCAAATTTTTTTAAATTTTATTTTCGTGTCCAAAATGCGCGAAAATTTAGGAACTTTTTAAGATTCTATAGATTCATTTAGGCAAAATGATTAAATTTTATTAATTTAATGTGAGTCTCCATAATAAAACATGGAAATTCGAAACCATGAATAGTTTTTCAATTAAACATTAAACTATGGCATCAAGTTACTATAATAAAATTTAAATATACTTAAAGATATTTAAATTTTAGAATTTCAAATTGTTATTTACTAAAAAATGTATGATAAATTCTTGTTAATGACGAATTTTTGAAAATTTTATTTTCATGTCAAAAATGCGCGAAAATTAAAGAACTTTTTCAAATTCCATATATTCATGCAAAATGATGAAATTTTATTTAATGCGAGTCTCCATAATGAAACTTGGAAATTCGAAACCATGAACAGTTTTTTGAATAAACATCAGAAACTGTGGTATCAATCTACTGAAATCAAAATTTCAGCCTTTTTTTATTTTATTTAGTATTTTCAAATTTCCGGAATTAAAACTCCAAAAATTTCAAACTTTAAACCTTGTTTCTCTAATTAGGCTGTTTTTTTCTTTTTAACCATAATTTTCTTGCAACAGTTTGCAAAAAAATTAGCAATTATTTCACAAAACTTTTTTCAAGTATCAAGAGTACATAAAGGGACATTTTTGGTTACAGCAACCATTGATTTAGTAAAATATGAACCCACCATAGTTTTGGGTAGTACAACCAAAACTTTAGGTATGATAACCAAATAATTGATTATTTCAACCCAAGTATCAGTCATAAAAATTGAGCATCAGTTGCTATAACAATAGTTTTGGTTGTAGTACCCAAAACTTTGGTGGGTCCATATTTTACTAAATCAATGGTTACTGTAACCAAACCATTTTTCTCCCTTCAACAAATCCTTGAAAAAATTTCTTGAAATTTCTTATCATTGATTTTCTGTTTCAGATCAAAATTCTGTCGTCAGGAAAAATGGCGGAAGAAGAAGGAACCGAATGGTTGGACGAGCTTTTGCGCGATGTTCAGCTCGGGCAATTTTTCACTCGTATCCGCGACGATTTGCAAGTAACCTGCTTAGAACATTTCGATTACGTGCAACCCGAAGATTTAGAAAAAATTGGATTGGGGAAACCAGCGGTGCGTCGGCTACTAGACGCGGTGAAGAAAAAACGAGCTGTGCAATGGAAGAAAATGCTCATCACGAAAATCAAGCCAGGCAGCTTGAAAAGCAACAAAAAAACGAGCAAAAAATCACCGGAAACACCGACTGTATTGACATGTCTGATACACGACAAAGACGTAACGCTGTCGGTAAAATTGGGCGATGGGAGTTTCGGCGTTGTCAGAAAAGGCGTTTGGACATCACCGAATGGAAAATTGTTGCCTGTCGCGGTAAAAGTTTTGAAAGCCGACGCTCTGACGCAGCCGAGCGTCATCGAAGATTTCGTTTCTGAGGTTCAGTCGATGCATACGCTCAACCATCAGAATATCATTAGGTTTGGTCTCAGTAATAATTACACTTTACTTAGGGGGCTGTCCACATATTACGTCATCATATTTGTGGGGGGGGGGGTATTGAGTTTGATGACGGGTATTGACGTTGGGGGGGGGTCCAAAGATGATGACGTAATCATAAAAATAGAACTTTTTATTAAAAAGTTTAGGACACTTTATTCAAATTTTGTGCCAGTAGTTTTGATTTGATGACGTCAACATTATGGGGGGGGGGGTTCAAAAATAGGTAAAAAATTGATGACGTAATTTGTGGACAACCCCTAGTTGGAAACGTTCATTTCATTTCTATTTATTTATTTCCTAGATTGTACGGCGTGGTTCTGTCCCAGCCCATGATGATGGTCACTGAACTCGCGCCTCTGGGCGCTTTGCTGGATTATCTTCGCAAACAGTGCGGGAAAATTTCCGTCCTCACCCTCTGCAATTACTCCTTGCAAGTCGCCACAGGAATGGCGTATCTCGAAGGAAAACGCTTTTTGCACCGAGACTTGGCTTGCAGAAACGTACTTTTAAGTTCCACCGACCGAATAAAAATCGGGGATTTTGGCTTGATGCGGGCTCTTCCGCAGCAAGAGGATTGTTACGTCATGACGGAACACAAAAAAGTACCTTTCCCGTGGTGCGCCCCGGAATCGTTGAAAGCGCGTCAATTTAGCCACGCCTCGGATGTTTGGATGTTTGGTGTCACTTTGTGGGAAATGTTGACTTTCGGAGAAGAACCTTGGATCGGTTTAAACGGCTCGGAAATTCTGAGGAAAATCGATCGTGAAGGAGAGAGGTGAAATTTTTTCTTTAGTTTTTGTACCGAGATTTGGTTGGACAAAAATGGACAAAAGTTAAGTTAAGTTAAGTAATGAACGTAATAATTATAAATTATACATCAAAAAAGTATATATCGAAATCTAGAAAACAAAACGAATGTTATGTAAGTTCTCAAAGTTAAACAAAATTATATATTCTTTTTGCTAACTCGAAAATAACAATAATCTTCACTTTGGAAAAATCTTTTTTATTAATGTAAGAAAAATATTAAAAGACAATATTTGGGAGAATATTTTTTCATAATTCTTTATTTTTTTATGATGGGATTCACAAGTTTGTAATTTTCAATTCTACGATTTTAAATAATATACTATTTTTTCATTATCATTCACTGGGCTGAGATTTGATCAAATTTAATGATTTATTCATGTAAAACTGGATAAAAGTTATAATACTAAATAATAAAAATATAAATTATGAAAAAATATGCATTAAACGTAATAATTATAAATTATATATTATAAAAGTATTAATACCGAAATCCAGAAAACATAATGAATAGTTTTATGAAAGTTATCAAAGTTAAACAAAATTAAAAGTTTTTTTTACTATCACAAAAATAACTATAATATTCACTTTGGAGAAATATTTTTTATTAATAAAAGAAAAATTGTAAAAAACAATACTCGGGGGAATCTTTTTTCTTCTGTAATTTTCTGGGATTGTGTAATTTTTTAGAATGGGATTTACAAGTTTGTAATTTTCAATTCTACAGTTTTAGATAATGTACTATTTTTTAATTACCATTTACTGACCTGAGATTCGATTAAATTCGATGATTTTTTCATATAACATTGAACAAAAGTTATAATATGAAATACTAAATATATAAATTATGAAAAATAATGCATTTAACGTAATAATTATAAATTATATATCAAAAAAGCATGTATTGAAATCTAAACAAACGAATTATTTTATATAAGTTCTAAAAGTTAAACGAAATTAAACATTCTTTTTGCATGTTTACAAAGTTTACAATGTTGAAAAATCACACAGGAATTTTTTTTTTAAGATTTACCATTAATGATATAAAACTTCAAAATAGCGAATTCAGTGAAGCCTTGAAAAATCGTTGACAAGAAAAATTTATAAGATCATCGACGATGAAATTCGTCGTTTTAAAAAAAAGTCGAACTTTTGTGATTCTTGTAATGAAAATATTTCATATAAAATTCTATTTCCTATAGAAATGTTTACAAACAATTTTTTCCATAAAAATTTCAGTTCGTAAAAAATGTGAAAGGCTTAAATATTTTCTTATGAAAAATTTGAAGTTAATTAAAAAAGTGTCAGTAGTTTTTATAAACAATTTTTTTTATTTGAATTTTTTAAAGTTGACCTCATAAATAATAGAATTATTTTAAGAAATGTGTAATTGTTATACAAATTTTGCCATTTCTTATACGAATCAAAATCACTAGTGTATGAACATGTTTAGAAAATTCCTTGTTTGGGGCTTCGTCGAATTTGTTTTGTCAAGGTTTCACATTATTTTTGGTAAATCTCAGAAAAAAAAAATTTCGTGTAATTTTTGAACTTTGTAAACTTTACGAACATCTTTTTGCCAACTCGAAAATAACAATAATTTTTACTTCGAAAAATATGTTTTATTAATATAAGAAAAATATTAAAAAACAATATTAGGGAGAATATTTTTTCGTAATTCTATAATTTTCAAAAATACTGTAATTTTTTATGATGGGATTTACAAGTTTGTAATTTTCAATTCTACGATTTTAGATAATATACTACTTTTTATTATCATTCACAGGGCTAAGATTCGATTAAATTTAATCATTTTTTCTTGTCAAATTAGACAAAAATTATAGTACTAAATAATAAATATATAAATTTAAAAAAATAATGCATTGCGCGTAATAATTATATATTATATATTAAAAAAGTATCAATACCGAAATCCAGAAAACAAAGAATAGTTTATGAAAGTCATCAAAGTTGAACAAAATTAAAAATTCTTTTTTACTATCACGAATATAACAATAATCTACACTTTGGAAAAATATTTTTTTTAATATAAGAAAAATATTAAAAGGCAATATTCGGGAGAATATTTTTTCATAATTCTGTAATTTTCTAAGATTCTGTAAATTTTTATGATGGGATTTACAAGTGTGTAATTTTCAGTTCTGCGATTTTGGATAATATACTATTTTTTCATTATCATTCACTGGGCTGAGATTCGATTAAATTTAATAATTTTTTCATCTAAAATTGGGCAAAAGTTATACACTAAATAATAAGTACATAAGTTATGCCAAAGAAAAAAATTAAACGTGTGAAGAGCCGAGTAGTTCCTTTGCTCGTACAGACAGGACCAAGAAAAGCGACCGCTTTAATTGACTCTGAAAACCCCTGTTGGTCGATGTGAGATCAGGGGAAAATGTTTCGAGTGAAAGTAAAATAAAACCCGTAACACAAAAATACGTTTATGCTGGTTTATTATGAAACCAAAATTTCAAATGATTACAAATACATTTTTTGTTTAATTATAAGTGCATTCGATGCATCATACTTCGCATACTTAGGCGCAATAAAATTCAAGAAAGTTAAAATAGAAAATTTAAAATTCAAAACTCCCTTCTTTGGCTCTGACAACCTCACTGTTTATATTGACTTCTCATTTCAGAATTTCTATCAACAAAATTAAAAATTATTTTTTACGAAATCGAATATAACAATAATCTTCGCATCGAAAGAATGCATTGTTTTTAATATAAGAAGAATATTTTTTCTGGGATTCTGTAATTTTTTATAATAGGATTTACAAGTTTAATTCTCAATTCTACGATTTTAAATGATATTATTCAAGATTCTGTGGATTTATTTTTCAAGATACTATTTTTTCATTATCATTCTCTGGGTTTAATGAAATTTTCATCTAGTTCGATTATAAAAAAAACCGTAATTCAAATTTATGTTAATTAATTGAAATAATATTGGAAATTCTCTAAAATAGAATTCTAAATCCTGCATTTCTCTATCCATGTATAATAAGTCTGGAATCCTACATTCTAGAATTAATGGTTTTAGGAATTCAACTTTAGAAACTGAAGACTCTAAAATTTATTATAATGAAATTGAAGTTTTCTAAAATTCTATATTTTTGTTTTTTAATCCTGAATAGTGTTATAGTGAAAACTTTAATCGTACATTTATAAACTTTCGATTTTAAAATTCCATGCCATTAAATTGAAAATTTTATATTCCTTTCTCTAATTCAATTCTTGTAAATTCTTCATAACAGATTATATTATTCTGCGATTGAAAATAATTACTGCTTACACAAAAGAAATGGATATGAAGGACGAAGAGATGAATATGGCTTAGGAGCTGTATACGTCATTGACTATGTATGATATGCTTATTTGATGACTGGCGATATTTTTTCAAGTGTGTTTATTTTATGTTTGACAGGTTGTACGAGCCAGAAGCGAGTCCACCCGCGATGTACGAAATGATGCTGAGATGCTGGATAAGAGAACCAACGGAAAGGCCAACTTTTGCTTTCTTAAAGGAGGCTTTGACAGGGATGGTACCTTCAGTCATGAAGGCGTTAAGCCGATTCGAAGAAACTGATAAAATGGTCATCGAAGTTGATGATGAAATTGTCATCATCGATGGCCGATCTGAGAACTATTGGTGGAAAGGCCAGAACCAAAGGACTTTTCAGGTGAATTCATCGCCCTTTTTCGGAAGTTTAAAATGACGGTTTACGAACTATTGAGCTGTCATAACTTCCCAGATAATGTTCAAAAGTTATCTGAACTGAGAATATCTCTCTATATAATAAAAAAACTTAATCTCGCTGATTCAGTCAACACTAACCTAACCTGAATTCTTAAGACTTAACACTTAATACTTAAGACATAACACTTAAGGCTTAATACTTAATACTTAAGACTTAACACTTAATCTTTAAGACTTAATACTTAGCACTTAATACTTGAGACATAACACTTAAGGCTTAACACTTAACACTTAATACTTAAGACATAACACTTAAGACGTAATACTTAACACTTAATACCTGAACACTTCCGAACATCCCCGAACACTTCCGAACATACCCGGTCATACCCGGACATTTCCGAACACTTTCGAACATACCCCAACATTTCTGAACATTTCCGAAAATTTATGTATATTAAATGATTTCCATATATCTACACATTTATTTAATGAAAAAGATTTAAATCTCAATATCTTTCAAGAAAATTTTTTTTAATTAAAAAATATACCCCAAAAAGAAACTGAATGGAGAAACGCAAAGCCCCCCTAGTTAAATCATTAAAGAAAGGAACTAGATTCACGTTACATGAAATCTTGATTTCCAGATTGGCTTATTCCCCCGCTGTATAGTTGACCCCATGCGCAAAAAGCAACCGGAAGACATTAGTAAACCTTTAGATAATTCTTTCATTCACACGGGCCACGGCGCTCCCTTTGGAAAAAGCTGGGGCTCACCCGCTTACATCGACGACGTGTACCTTCGAAACCCCATGGAACCCCCTGATGTAACAGGCGTAATCGCCACCATGGACCACGTGAAAAAACGCTTGTCCAACGCGAGCATAGCCCGATCCAGCAAACAGTTCAACTATCGCATGTTCCAGAACGATCTACGATCTAGTCCAGTCAAAACGGCGAATCCTACGAAAAACGCTCAACAAGAGGGCGCTCTCATAGACTTATCTCCGGAGGAACTAGCCAACGTCGCTGCTCAAGCGGCCTCTTCTGAAGCACCTTGCAAAAGAGTGGTTAATATTCTCGACGAACCGATCGATGCTCGGCAGCAGGAGGAACATACCTGGGCCGAGGAAAATATTCCCACGTACGCCAATTGTTCGGAAACGGGCGCTACCTTGCAACCAGACCCGTTCGACACTTCCTCGGTGTTTGCTAACTCTCCGCATTCACGGTATTACAGCCAGGTGGCTCCGGAAATGTTTCAACAAAATTATAACAAGGTCAGTTTTCAACTTTTTGGTGCATTTTTCGTTTATATATGTTTTCTTTCTTTCTCCTTTATCTAATGTTCATTATTTGAATGCGACCTTTGTCGTTGGCAACACTGACGTCTTATGTTCATTTTTATACATCATTGTATATAACTTTTTATAAGAAATCGATTTTCGTTCGAAACTCTCGTGCACCACCAGTGTTTGTAATTTGTAGTACTTTAGTATTTCTAAACAAGGACAGGCTTATGTTTGATTAAGGGCTAGAAAAGGAACGAAGATTGAAACTCTGGCGCTCTTCAGAATCCGTAACTTACAGGACCTTTTACAGGTGTTTTGTGCAAAAAAACACCCGTAAGCATATTTGAGTTTTTCAGCGAAATCAATAATGAAATGAACGATATTTTTTGAGAAAAATGACAGTTAAGGGTATTTTTCCGATTTTTTATCATCCAAACTTGCCTAAAACTCTAGGAAACTATTTTTATATCATTAAAGTATTATTTATTCCCTGTTAATTCTAATAAGTTTTCTGTTTAAACAGCAGATTATAATAAAAAATTTAGAATCCCAAAGATCAAATTTGAAAGTTTTAGAAATCCAAAAAACTGTGAAGTTGTTTGATTTTCAAAAATTTCATTCTTTTCTAAATTTTTAAGAATTTTAAGATCGTTTTAAATTGTGAAGTTGTTTGATTTTCAAAAATTTCATTTCTTTTCTAAATTCTTGAGAATTTTAAGATCGTTGTAAATTGTGAAGTTGTTTGATTTTCAATAATTTCATTCTTTTCTAAATTCTCAAGAATTTTAAGATCGTTGTAAATTACTTACATATTTAATGTATTTTAGACTTGAAATTAAAAATATCCGAAAAGTTTAAAAATGATCGAATTCGCAGAAATTTTCCGTAATGTTGAAATTTTCACGAAATTTTCTATTTATTCGAAATTCAAGTTTGGAAAAATTAAAAACTGTACAAAGATTTCTGAAGTATCATAATTTTCAAAATTCTTAAGATGTCAAAGATTCTCAACATTTTCGTTTTTCTGGAGTTTTCAAATTATAGAAATCCAAAAACTTGAAGTTTTAAAATTTCCTAAAATTCCCCAAGTTTTCATTTTGATATTTTGAATTAAAATTTGGAATAACAATTTAAAAAATAAAAATTTACAGTTGATTTTCAATCGCCAATAAAAAAAATTGAAAATTCATCGAAAATTCGCAAAATCAAATTTGGAAGTTCCATAATCCGAAAATTTGAGGTTTTTTGTTGTTCGAAAATTTCATCATTTCAAGAATTTTTGAAGTTTTTATTTTGAAATTTAAACTCACATTGCAGTTCAAAATTTAAAAAATTCAAATTGAAAATGAATTTTTAATAAGAAATTGGAGAAAATGATAAATTTAACAAAAGTTTTTAATTGACAAAAATCAAATTTGAAAGTTTCAGAAATCCAAAAAAGTTTACAGGTTTTAGATTTTCATAAATTTCATTATTTTAGAAAAATTTCAAAATCGTTGAAAATTTCTGACATATTCAATCTACTTCAGATTGAAAATTGAAAATATCTGGAAACTTTAAAAATTTTTGAATTTGCGAAAATGTTTCCAACTTTTTGGAATGTTAAAAATTTCAAAATTTTCTACTTTTTCATAATTTAAGTTTCAAAAAATTGAAAACCTTATAAGGATTTTGAAAAGTTTTATAATTTTCAAAATACTCTAAATTGTCAAAAATTCTGAACATTTTTGAGTATGAAATTTTTTAATTTCAGAAATGCAAAACTGCGAGTTTTCAAAATTCTTAAAAGTCCATTATTTCCAACATTTCTAAAAGTTTCCAAGTTGTCAAAAGTGTATTATATTTTTCATGTTTTCAAAATTCCGAAATTTTTCCATCATACAAAATTATCCAAAATTACTCACATTTTTTACATATTCGAATTTTTTAAAATCTTATATATGAGATTCATGAGCAATGTGGCTAGGGGTAACTTATAAAATGCATATTTGTGCAATTCTTTTATTATTATGTCTCATTTCAAGCGAATGCTCTTACGGGTTTTTTTTTGCACAAAACACCCTTAAAAGATACGGTAAGTTACGGGCTTACGAACGCGCACGCGCAAGTCGGTTAAGCGCGCTCGTGCTCGTTAGGTGGCAACATGAAATTTTTTTCTCTTTTATTTAATTATCTGAGCCTGCATTGGTAGAATAAAATTTGTTCATTAGTAACAATTCGCAATGCTGTACAGTATTTTGATACTTTACATTATATCAATGAAATGTACTGTCATAGAAAAAGACACTCCTTGATACTTTTGATGATCCAAAAAATGTTACAGTTATTAAGGATTCCCATTCCCTTTCGATATTCTTCTAATTTCTGATGTTAAAATTCTAAACTCAAACAGGTGGCCCAGAACAGGTTCGAACAAACGTACGGTAACGTCATTGGCGAGGAGAATCAATATTCAAACGAGGTGATAACAGATACGAGTCAGGATACATCACTTGATGAAGACCATTATAGCGTCATCGACAAAGTTTCTGTCAACAATTCAAGCTGGCCGGAAGACCTTCAAGGCCCTAATTACGCAAACATTAACGAGCGGGAAATTTCGACTTCAGCGCCGCCCCCTCCACCCCCCGTAGGGCCCAACGAGAGTCCCGTCAAGTCCAAGCCAAACAATGACTTTGTAGGGATTTTCGCCGGACTTTCGGTGGACACCAAGTCGCAGCCGCAAAAGTTGGACGCCGCATTTTTGGCAGAGCTGGAAAAGCATTTGGGGGAAAAAGAGGCATCGAAAAATACGAACCAGCAGCAAATTTGTATGGCGAAAGACGTGTTCGCGATTCCTACGATTCGTCCGCCTCCGCCTTCGGCGAAGCACAAATCTCCTCAAGGCAAAGTCGAGAACTCGTGGCAGAAAAGCACGAACGTAACGAGGTCATTGAGTCATTGTGGAGGTATCGCGGAGAATACAACGGATGCGGTCGTGAGTCAAATTTGGCAACAACAACAGCAACAACATGGAGGATTGTTGCAGATTGTCCAGAACAGCCCAAATGTGGGACAAGTTGAAAATCAAAAAGCGGGGCTTAGTAACGGGTGCGTGACTCCGAGACCTCTTTCGATCGCTTCGGGAGCTGTTTTGTCCGAACAGGTTTACGCCGAGTTGAAGCAGAACGTGCCAAATTTGGAACAATTGTCGCAGAGCGAGTTTAATACGCTTTATAACAAGACTGTGCAGCAGAATATATTAAAAAATTACCACGCAGGTAGTTCTTCCACGATTGGTCATGGTCATGGGTTTACCTCGCCACAGAAAGTCATCTCAGGTAAGAGCTTTTTGAAGTGAAACTTTTTAACCGGCGCCTGGCGCTGGAAATATCTTGAGAAGGGGGAGTGAAAAACGTTATGTGATGTGATGTGATGTGATGTGATCTAACCTAACCTAACCTAAGCACGCCACATATGTCCTATATCAGGGTTCCAGTGTAAATTGAGCCCTATACGTCTTATATCGAGGTTCCAGTGTAAAGTGCGACCTGCATTCCCTATATCGAGAGTCCAGTGTAAAGTGAGCCCTATATGTCTTATATCGAGGTTCCAGTGTAAAGTGGGCCCTATATGTCTTATATCGAGGTTCCAGTGTAAAGTGGGCCCTATATGTTTTATATCGAGATTCCAGTGTAAAGTGAGCCCTATATGTCTTATATCGAGGTTCCAGTGTAAAGTGGGACCTGCATTCCCTATATCGAGAGTCCAGTGTAAAGTGAGCCTTATATGTCTTATATCGAGGTTCCAGTGTAAAGTGGGACCTGCATTCCCTATATCGAGGTTCCAGTGTAAAGTGAGCCTTATATGTCTTATATCGAGGTTCCAGTGTAAAGTGAGCTCTATGTGTCCTATATATGTATGTAATCTGGTGATCCTGGTGTAATCTGGTGATCCTGGTGTAATCTGGTGATCTTGGGGTTATCTTGGCCCATTTTTACTTTAATCTTCTAATAAACCATATAAACCATTTTAGACTAATAATAATACCTAAATGAAAATAAATAGAAGACTTGAAAATGTATTTGAAGTTATTATTCATAGAAAAAAATACGTAAATTTGGATTACGTAGACAGATCTGTAGTTTTATGTCTAATCTAAATTAATAAAAACACATTTTTTCAATTTGATTGTGATAAAAAATAAAATTTATCAACATAAAAATATTTATTATCAATAAAAAAAATTATAAATGAAGATCAAGTAAATAATTTTCGATGTTTTTATTGTTTATTAATTTTTTTGAAAAATTTTGAATTCTGAAAATTTTTATTATTTTTCAAAAATATATTACTTCAATAAGATAAATTAGTGTTCTAAAGTTATCATTAAAATAAATTGTTTACATTTATTTACATATTTATTTGATTCGAAAAAATGGATCAATTTTAGCTGCATACTTCACTTTTCAATAATAAAAACAAAAAAAAATCAAATTCGATAAAAAAAAGATATTAATGGATATTAATAAAATAAAAGATGTAAATGATGAGTGGAAATTATCAAAAATTTTTAAAGAAATCATGAGTGATATTTTAAAAAATTTTAAGAGAATGGAGCATAAAATAAATGAAGATTTTTTTCAGTTATCTGTATATGTTATTTACAAATTTTCTTTGATATCTTTATTTTTTTTCAGTCATAACATGTGAATGATTGCTTGGTTGTTTTTATATAGAAGTAATGATAATTTTTATATATTATATATGTTATATATTATATTATATGTATATTACAGTATCACCTCACTACTGCCCAAAATGGTTCATTTCCAGTGTTTCTTTTTCTGATTGGAATCTCAGATTTTATATATTTTGACAAATTGAAGTTTAAGCAGTGACTTTTTTGGTTTTTGGTTAAGTTTGGTTTGAAAATCGTCATTCTATTAACAATTATTTTCTCATTTTTTTATTTCAGGCAGTCCAAAATCGAACATCCGCCACAGACAAACCCTGCCAAAATCCTTTGTTGCTGGTAGTCCAAAAGAACCACCGAAATATAATCCACCTCCCCCAGCGTGGTCCCCAAAAAAACCCATGCAGAACGGTTTCGCCGATAAGTCGTCAATTTCTTCCAATCCGAGTTCGGATCTCATGCAATTCACCCCGACGCGTTTTCCTTCGCAACAAAAAAACCAGCAGCAGCAGTTGCAGCAACAATCACCTTCGGCGGCGCGCAGTCTTCTGCACCAAATGAACGAAACGGTCGTGGACACGCAATTGGCACCTTCCACGTCTGCGTACGCACCAGGTATCAGTCCTCCATTAACGGGCGCTTCCCAGCAATTAGTTATGTCGTTAAATGATGAATTTCGAGCCAGCAAAGTCATGAAAGTGAAGAATGACTCGAACGACGCGTCGCAAGAGGAAATTTTGGCAGCTTTACAGGCTACGGGCTGGGACACTAATGAGGCCACGAAACGAATCGTGCGCGATCGACAATCTAAGGTGGAATCTTTGATGAGGTGAGGAGAACATTTTTTTTTTGGATTTTCGTGGATGTAGAAAGTTTTCTATGGTTCTGCTTGGCGAGAATTTTAATTTTTTTTCTTGAAATTTACTTAAGGATTTTTAAATTTTGGAGTGTGAAATTGTTATTTACTACAAAGTTTCAAAAATTTGTTACTAATTCTGGTTAGTGACAAATTTTTAAAAATTTCATTTTAGTATGAAAAATATGCGAAAATTATGAAATTTTTTGAAATTTTATAAATTTATGCAAAATATTGAAATCTTATTAATTTAATGTGAGTCTTTAAAATGAAACTTGAAAAATCGAAAAATAAAATTGTTATTCACAACGAAATTTCAAAAATTGATGATTAATGCTGGTTTTGCCAAATTTAAACAAATTTTATTATCGTGTCGAAAATGCGCGAAGATTAATAAAAATTTGTTGAATTACATAAATTTATGCAAAATGTTGAAATTTTATTAATTTAATGTGAGTCTTTAAAATGGAACTTGGAAATTCGAAATCATGAACAGTTTTTCAATTAAACATTACACTGTGGCATCAAGTTACTAAAATAAAAATTCCAACTTTTTCCATCCACTTAATTGATATAATTCAATTTTTTTCTCGAAAATCTTATAAGAATTTTTTAATTATAGACTTTAAAATTGCTATTCACAACGAAATTTCAAAAATTTATGATAAATTCTGGTTATTAACGAATTTTTGAAAATTTTATTTTCATGACAAAAATGCGCGAAATGAAGGAACTTTTAAAAATTCGATGTATTCATGCAAAATAATTAAATTTTATTAATTTAATGTGAGTTTCCGTAATGAAACTTGGAAATTCGAAACCATGAACAGTTTGTCAAATAAACATCAGAAACTGTAGTATCAATTTACTGAAATTAAAATTTCAGCCTTTTTTATTTTATTTAGTATTTTCAAATTTTAGGAATTAAAACTCCAAAAATTTCAAACTTCTAACCTTATATCTCTACTTAGGCTGTTTTTTTCTTTTTAAACATAATTTTCTTGCAACAGTTTGCAAAAAAATTATCAATTATTTCACAAAATTTTTTTCAAGTATCAAGAGTACACGGAGAGAAATTTTTGGTAACAGTAACCATTGATTTAATAAAATGTGAGCCCGCCAAATTTTTGGGTAGTACAACCAAAATTTTAGGCATGATAACCAAATTATTTGTTATTGCAACTTAAGTATCAGTCATAAAAGTTGAACATTAGTTACTATAACAGAAGCTTTGGTTGTCATAACCAACGTTTTGGTTGTAATACCCAAAACTTTGGTGGGTCCATATTTTACTAAATCAATGGTTGCTGTAACCAAATCAGTTTTCTCTGTGTGCTTGGATTTTTAAAGCAATTTTTTGAGAGATTATGAATATTTTAGTTTCAAGAAATATTTCAGAATTTTGGAAAATTTATCATTTTCATCGTTTTCGATCCTTTGGAGCACAAATAAATAAATTTGTATTATGTGAATTCGATGATGTCGTTTTATTTTAAACTTTTAATAATATTAGCGCGTACTTTGGAAATGCAAGAAGTATGGTAAAAAGATTTGACGATGTCATTCGACATATTGTTAATGTTAATAAGAATATATGTACATAAGAATATAATTACGTGACAAGGATATTATTCCCCGACGAGGGCTCAATAAAATCCCAAAAACTCGAAGCAAGAAATGAATTTTTGTTTATTTGTGCTCCAAAGGATCGAAAACAATGAAAATTATGATTAATGAGAATCGAACGTCATTTATTTATTATTTTGGTTTTTTTTATAGCTTTGGGGAAATCGAACTTATTTTCTTAAACTTGAAAATATATTGTTACATCGAGTAACCGATAGTTCATTTTGAACATTTTCGGACTGGCTTTTCCACTTTTGAGTTTTCATGATACAATCTTTATTTGCGAAATTTCGACATTTTCCTGATGTACAGAAAAATATACTATTTCTCATAATAAATAAATATTTGAATATTCATCCCATGAAACGATAAATAATACAAGTCTGCAATATAAAATTTACAATTACTTGTCAAGTATTTCAGTCGAAAATTAGAAACTTATAAGAATCGTTTTTTGTCACAAATTTTAATACCAGTAAATAGTTTTTGAAATGTAAAATTTTTTCAAGTCCTTGAAAATTTTGTCAATTTAATGAATTTCTCAAAACATTCTGCAGTTTTATTTTTCATCTTATCAAGTGACTTGTAATTAAATTAAATCGAAATCATAGTTAAAATGAGTTGTTGAGAGATTTTGGTTTTCGAGTTTTATTTTGAAATTCAAAAACTGAATTTAGATAAATTTTAAATACTAAGAAGAGAAATGTTTCGATATTTCAGACTAGGATTGGGCTTGGACAGACAGCGTTGCGAAAAAGCCTTGAAGAGCAATGAGTACAATGTTGATTTGGCAGCGTCAATGCTCCTCGACCAAGTAAGATGAAGCACGTGGTTTAAATTATTGTAGGACGAGTTTAGATAAATTCTTAGTACAAACATTGATTGTTGCGTGCCGAAAACTTTTAACATCACTATTCATAACACTGAACCAATGTTGCCAGATGAATCAAAAATAATTTTCCTACTGAATCTGTTTGATTTCATTATGCAACAACAAGAAATTTTTGCCAAAAAAGGATAAAGGAAAACTTTTGACTCATTTTCAAGATATTATAAAATTTTTAAATATACGTAAGTTTTGGAGTAAACAATTTTTGAATTATTGAAGAATTACGAAGTTTAAAAATGTGATTGTAAATATCACGAAAGTAAACCGAAAAATTGCAAAAATACTTTAAAAATGAACATTTTACAAATTTTGTTGCACAGTGTTTTCGGACTTTTTCAGAAAATTGTAAATTTTTTGATTTAAGAGTTGACAAGAATTTTGGATAATCACAATAGTTTGTGGTGAATTATGTAGTGATTAATTTTTGTGTGATTACGCACTTCGCTTTCAATTTCGGAAAGATAGCAAAAAACATACAATTTTGTTTAAACTTAAAATATAATTAATTTGATGAAGAACAAGCTGGCAACGCTGTGACTGAACGATGTATTCTACCAACGGTATTTCTCAATGAGGGAGAATTTGTTTCTTAAGTTGAACGTTTTTGAATTATTTTTTGAGTTAGGTTTTTTCATGAATCGAAATTACGAATCATTACTCAATGTTTGTTTTATGATTAGACTATTGAACGACGAAAGTATTGTAATTCGCGATTACGTATTATAATAAATCGTTACTTTTTTCAAGATCCTGAGACGGTGTAATTTAGTCCTTTGCGTTTTTGGAAGAAATTTTCATTTCGGGAAATGAGTCGAAATAGTTTTAAAATAGCGTGATTTCGTCGATTTTGCGATTTCGAATGTTTTATTTACATTTCGGACGAATAATTTAAAAAATCAGAATAATTTTAGGAAATTTATACTCAGAATTTATGAATACTCAAATAATAACGATTTTGTTGATTTTTCATAATTTTTATAATAATTTCAAGGATTGTTGGATTTGACAATTATTTGAACTTTCCTGATTTCGAAAAACATAAACTCAGAAAATTGAACTTCAAGGACACTTCTTCAAATTTTTATCGTTGAAGTTTAATCTTTTCCTTTAGTAAAGTTTCAGAATTTCGCAATCACAAAAAGTAGGAATAAAGTTATACATTTTTATGAATAATTTGTATAAAGAAAATTTTTCAGAAACGTGGTTTATTATCTGTATCTTTTAGAACATTTTTAAAATCTTAAAGATTTAATAATTTTATGAATCTTTGAAATTAAGATGTTTGTGTAATACTCTTTAGAAAAATGAAAAACTCAATAGTAAGCAAAAATATGGAAATTTCAGAGTTTTTTTTCTAATTTGTATTTTACTAATATTATTTAGATTTAAGATGGGAATTTTCTGTAGTTTAGAAATTTCATTTTATTATTTTTCTATTGTCTGCATTTTTTTACACAAGCCTACTTTTCAACAAAAAAATTGTATTGTGATAAATTTTTTAAAATATTGTTTCATGCAATAGCATCTTTTGAAAAAAAGCAATTTTGAAAATCTAAATATAAAGTATAATACAGAAAATTCGTATTTGAAACAAAAGTATTTCAATGAAAGTAAAAAATTTGAAAAAAAAAATTTCGAATTTTCGAAACTTTGTTTTTTATTTCCAAGATTTTCGAATATTTCAAAAAGTTTTCTCATTTATAAACTTGTTCATATTTTCATCAATTATTGTGAACTTTTACACGATACTCAAAAATTTTGAAATATTTTCAAACATTTTTTTTAATTTTTCAATTTCAGTAAAATTTTCACTTGTATTTTTGTTGTCCAAAAATTCGAATTATCTCGAATAACTGCGATTTTGACTAATTTTTAGAAAAGTTTAATAAATACATCAATATCTAAAAAGATTTTTAAGTAAACTTCAAAATTATAAATTTGCTTTTATTAATCCATCTTAATTTAAACATTTCAAAACTTGAAAGTAACTTTCCTTCCTTTTCTCATCAAAATACACGGTATTTTCTTCAAATTTTGTTAAAAAATGTTTAACGATTATCCATAATTTTCGGAAAAGCCCAATTTTCCGAGCTTTCGCAACTCTCAGAAAATTAAAATTTTCACAGTAACGATACAATTTTTTTAGCCGATCATAACAAATTAGTGCATAATTTTTTGCAATGCTACTGGTAATTTGAAATTATGAAATACCGACTCCTTTCTCGAGTGAAAATTAACTTTCATAAAATCGAGAAAGATATTATAATTCTTTGAGATCAAATTCTGTGATATGCGCTACTAAAGGCATCAAGGTCTAGTAATTTCTTCAATGTATCTGTCGCATGTAAATATACGTAAACATATGTATTACAACCTTATTAAGTTTACCGCAAAAAGATCAAAGAAAGCAGAATCCAGTGATATTAATTATTGTTACGAACGAGGAACTTAGTAATTAGTATTTTTCTCTCTCTGTCATTGTCTCTCTAGTTTGATTATTTAAGTTTTTTTTTGTTTGTTTGTTTTTTTTTTTTTTTTTTTTTTTTTTTTTTTAGGTGGAAATCGTTGTAATGTGTTTTTTTATTATCATAAGAATTTGATTTTTTTTGTGATGGCTAAGTAAAGGAAAAATCAGGCATTGCAAATTTCAGAAATGAAATTCAAAATAACGTACGTAGCTTTATTTTTAAAAAATCAAAATTTTTGTAACCTAAAAATTACGGAATTGCATCAGTTTTTTTTACGCTGTATTTATTTTTATTATATTTTTTTTATTATTATTTTATTATATTTCGCATAAATACTTAAAGTGATTTATTTTACTGAATCCTTATTAATAAAAATAAAAGAAAAAATAATTATTGCAATTTTGAAATTTTTAGTTAAAAAGCTATTTATTTTTTTATAAAAATCACTGTTCCCAAAATTTTTTTGCAAAAAATGATGCTAAGAATTTTTTTTATGGGTGTTTTATTATCATGAGATTTTTTTTTGTGATTGCTAAGTAAGAGAAAAATCAGGCATCGCAAATATCAGAAATGAAATTCAAAATAACATACAGAGCTTTCTTTTTTATAAAAATCAAAATTTTTATAACTTAAAAATTACGGCATTGCATCAGTTTTTTTTACTTTAATAAATAAAATTTTTTAAATTTATTGACCTACGAAAATTTAGTTATATTTATTTTTATTATTATTTTATTATATTTTACATTAATACTCGTGATTTATTTTACTAAATCGTTAATAATAAAAATAAAAGAAAAAATAATTGATGCAATTTCGAAATTTTTAGTTAAAAAGCTATTCATTTTTTCATGAAAATCATTGTTCCCAAAATTTTTTTCCAAAAAATGATGTTAAGAATTTTTTTAAGGATGTTTTATTATCATAAGAATTTTATTTTTTTTTTGTGATGGCTGAGTAAGAGAAAAATCAGGCATCGCAAATTTCAGAAATTAAATTCAAAATTACATACAGAGCTTTATTTTTTAAAAAAATCAAAATTTTTGTAACCTAAAAATTACAGCATTGCATCAGTTTTTTTTACTTTAATAAATGAAATTTTGAAAATTTTTTGATGTACGAAAATTTTTTTATATTTATTTTTATTATTATTTTATTATATTTCACATTAATACTGAATGTGATTTATTATACGAAATCGTGAATAATAAAAATAAAAGAAAAAATAATTGATGCAATTTCGAAATTTTCAGTTAACAAGTTATTCATTTTTTTATAAAAATCACTGTTCCCAAAATTTTCTTTAAAAAAATAATGTTAAGAATTTTTTTAAGAATGTTTTATTATCATAAGAATTTTTTTTGTGATGGCTAAGTAAAGAAAAAATCAGGCATTGCAAATTTCAGAAATGAAATTCAAAACAACATACGTAGCCTTATTAAAAAAAAACTTTTTTGTAACCTAAAAATTACGGCATTGCATCAGTTTTTTGACGTTAATAAATGACATTTTGAAATTTTATTGACCTACGAAAATATTGTTATATTTATTTTTATTATTATTTTATTCTATTTTACATTAATACTTGTGATGTATTTTACTAAATCGTTAATAATAAAAGTAAAAGAAAAAATAATTGATGAAATTTCGAAATTTTCAGTTAAAAAGCTATTCATTTTTTGATAAAAATCACTGTTCCCAAAATTTTTTTCCAAAAAATGATGTTAAACATTTTTTTAAGGATGCTTTATTATCATAAGAATTTTATTTTTTTTTTGTGATGGCTAAGTAAGGGAAAAATAAGACATTGCAAATTTCGGAAACGAAATTCAAAATAACATACGTAGCTTTATTTAAAAAAAAAATCAAAATTTTTGTAACCTAAAAATTACTGCATTGCAACAGTTTTTTTTACGTTAATAAATAAAATTTTGAAAATTTATTGACCTACAAAAATTTTATTATATTTATTTTTATTATTATTTTATTATATTTCACATTAATACTGAATGTGATATATTTTACTAAATCGTTAATAACAAAAATGAAAGAAAAAACAACTGATGCAATTTCGAAAATTTCGTTTAAACAATGAGTTTTAATAATTGAAACACCTAAAAAAAAATTAATCATGTTTTCATAAGTAAAATAATTGTTTTAATACTTTCAAACGTTGACAAAGTGAAAAAAATGTAGATATTCGAGTATTTACATAAAAAAAGTGTTTTTTTGCGAAACAAATTACAGGAACGAAAACTTTTGAAATTCACTGGCTAAATATACGTATTTAAATAAAAAATGTCAGAATGTTGATACAAATTTCGATGATTCACATTTCTATAATAACACACTTCACTGAGAACTTGAAAAATCTTGTAAATGAATTTTCATATGAGATTGAATCGTCTGTTGAAAAATTCACGTTAACCCGAATTTTCAAAACACGTTTTTCCGGTGATGAAAATGGTACTCCCACCAACTGAGAGAGTGGGGAAAGCCCACAGGTGTGAAATTACCATTTCACCAAGAGCGAAGAAGAGAGGCCTCAGAACTCGTGTGGCTCGCGAAATGTGAAGGACGTTTTTCTTCAGGTCCCAACCGCTCGTCCGCGAAAATGGATCAAAAGCTAACAATAACATTTCGAAAAAAGTTAGGAAAAGTGTGCGAATTAAAAGTTTAAACCAAGTTCTCAAGTGCAATACCAAAAAAGGGCAAAACAAAAATAAAATTCGAGATTTTTTGGTGTTTCGGTTTTTGTGTTCAAATTGGGCGGGAAGAAGGATTTTGAATATTTTGATTGTTAAAAAAGTGAGATTCGGTAAAAATGCCAGTTGTGGGATCGTCGATTTATTGGGATTCTGTGGACTCGCAAAAATCTTCCGGCGATAGTTGCGGCGAATCGGGAAATAATAGGAATTACGTGGACCCTTGGGACTTGGAAAATTACGCTTACCTGAGACGTCGCAGTGTGGCTTATCAAGGATTATCAAAAAATGGAAGATCTTCGTACGTGGAGCCGGATTACGGGTGAGTTGAAGTTTATAACTGTCATTTTTGAGGCAATAAAATTTTTAGACCTTTCATTAACTTTTATTAATCAAAATATTTTTTTTTCATTTTTTGTTGTGACTATTTTTAAAATTTTAATTTACACTCTTATAAATGTTTCTTTTCGAGTATGCAAAGGTTTTTTATTTTTTTATTCGATTCTAAAAATATCTTTAATTGATCATTGGAGTTTTTGGAATCGATGTAATCAATTTTGGAAGTGTTGATTTTTATTATCGCCCAAGCTTAAGAGTTGATATATCTAGATTCGAGAGCATTGATAAATTCATTGAGAATAGACAATTGTTTTGTGACGTGATTTTTTATCGCGATTTTTGGGATTATCAGTTTTTAATTTGAAGATTATTGAATTCTGCACTTCTCTTGTGAAATTGTTATTTTTTTGGAAGGAAATTATATTGAATTAAACCATCTTGAATTCTGATTTTTGTATTTTCCTATCTTGAAATTTTGGAATATATACGTTCCATGATTCTGATAGGCTTTTTTAAGAAATGTAATTTTCAGTTTTTAGACATTCGTTCAAAAAAATATCAAACTTTTTCCATATTGATAAAATTAGAGATTAAAATTTTTAATAAAGAAATGTTAATGCGATTGTTGAATTAATCAAATTGTTAGAATTCAATCAAAAATAAAGCTTCAAATTTTTTAAAATCTTTTTTATAGCTTTGATTTCAAAAACACCATCCAGTTATCCAAAGAAGTTCATTTTTCCAGAAAAATTTAAAAACTACAAAAAATACTCAGAAACTTGATAATTAGCAATTCTACCTAATTCTTAACAATTTTTAATAACTCTTTGTGGTTATTGAAAACCATAAAAAATTCAGTTTTAAACATTTTTCAGCATTTTGAATTATTTTCGGAAATTCCATGAACGAAAGAACTGACAAATTTCAAGATGATTCAAAATTCATCACAAATTCCGAATTTTATAAAAATTTTAAGTTTACAATAATTCTTTACTGATTTTTGGAAAATAGAAAAAGTTTCTCGAATCTTTAGCAAAAATAAAAAAATCTAATTATAAACTGATAAGTTGGAGGGAAACGGTTTCTCGGAGCTAATATTAACGAAACATTCATGTCTTTATTCCTACTTTTATTTCTTTTCTCAAGCTTTCAACCACTGATCGTGGTCATCCTCAGGAGA
>JAPYZL010015387.1:0-12235 GCA_030522825.1 Platygaster orseoliae
CAGTCAATGATGACAAGAACAAAAAAGTCGTTTTCCAAATGATTTTATTCGTCATTCTTTTTGTTCGAAAATAAAAAGTAAAAATGTATCGAATTCGGCCCATATCTTCGATTATTTGGAATACCTATTGAACTACAATTAGATTTGAGAATGAAGTTAGAAATCGAACAATTGTTGCAAAAAACCGTTTGCGATAGAGCAGAAAAGTTTCAGCGTTTTATATACAAAAACATGTTATTACATTCGTACGACTACAAAAGACTAATCAAAAGGAACAATAACGTTGTCGAAACAATAAATGGAAATTTCGTGAAAATTTTGGGACTCTTTTCAGTTCGATCAGTCAGGTTGCGAGAAACTCATTATGTTATAGTAGGTCAATCGTATACAGTTAATAATAACACAAACTTGGTTCGTCACAGTTAACCTTCAATAAATTCAAGCTCTTTTGCCCCAATTGATGCGATTACTAACAACATTATTGCTGTTTTTCTATGAGTTATTCGAAGAAAATGTGTAATGATCGAATTAGATGAGGATGCTGACGAAGCTTGTATAATTCCTATTGCAAATGATTTTTTAAAGAGACTAGTAAATGTGCGCGCTGTGCATTCGCTATTTGTTTAACTCAGCAAAAGTAGTCTACGATTGTTCTAAAATAAGTTGTTCAATTATATGTGTGTCAATAATAAATATATGTGTATGAAAAATATATGATGTTTTTTTACGATTTTGGATTATCCAAACGACTGGACCCTCCTAATTGAGTTCTTTAGAAACTATCAAAAGAAAAGTTTATTACATTAAAAATGAAACTATATATATATTGCATTATGACAATCATGTTAATTATATATTGAAGGGAAATTATTGTAACTATGTGAACTTCGAAAACTATGAGAAGAGAAATTAATAACATAATAAAAAAAATTATATAATGGAAGAAAGGATTCAATAAATAATTGAAACTAATTTACTATTGGAACTATAAAACCTATTGGCAGAATGAAAATTTAAAAACTCTTGAAACTATGAAAACGATTGGTAGGAAAATTATTGGAACTATAGTAACTATGGAAACTATTGGTAAGAAAATTATTGAAACTTTAGAAACTATGGTAACTATTGGTAAGAAAATTATTGAAACTATAGAAACTATTGAAACTACTAAAAGCCAAACTATTGTAACTATGAAAACTATAGAAAGAGAAATTATTAATACATTTGAAACTATTGAAGCTATGAAAACTATTGGTAGGAAAATTATTGAAACTATAGAAACTATGGAAACTACTCAAAAATAAACTATTGAAACTATGAAAACTATTAGTATGAAAATTATTGAAACTACTGTAACTATTGAAACTATTGAAACTATTGGTAAGGTATAGGAACTATTGAAACCATGGGAAATATTGGTAGGAAAATTATTGAAAATATTGAAACTATAGAAACTTTTGGTAGAAAAATAGAAAGTAGAAAAAAAATAGGAACTATTGAAACTATTGGAATAATTCAATAGTTTCCTAGTAGTTTCCAATAGTTTCAATAGTTTTCTTTCGTAAGGGTTTGTATTTTGACAGTGATAATGTATGTAGTTCAGCCGATTTCATTGTCGTAAATGAATGAATAAATTGTAAAATTTTTTCTTTTCTGTGCGCGTCAAAATTTTTCGTGATAGGGGAGACCGGGGCAGATACGCCCAAGAAAGTTTATTTATCAAATATAAAAAACAATAAGTGTAAAAGAATGAAACGAAATATACTGTCATTCAGGTAATTTATTGTACTTAATCGAACGCATATGTATTTTACAGTCATTTAACGCAAAAACCAAAAAATCATGATTTAAAAAAAATTCCATATTAGGCCTAAGTGCCCCGGTACCGGGGCACATACGCCCAGTACCCGGGGCAGTTGCGCCCGGTTTGTAACGCTACAACATTACATTCTTTTATTACAAAAATGAAGAATATTATTACAAGCAATGAATGTTCATAGTAAACGTTGAAATAATGGAAAGAAAATTCTTTATTTTTTAACTGTTGTAAAAGCAAATCAAAATCATTTAAATGGATGAGTGATATAATATACATAAACTGCTTTGCTGAAATTACTGTCTTTCAGTGATACCCCCTTGGCCCAAAGGTTTTTAAGTGCCCGGATTTTAATAAAAGTTCCAATTCAGTAATAATTGATAATAAACACATTAAACAGAAAAATTTGACGATGAAAGGCGTAAATATTTTTTATGATTTATCTCCTATAAATCATTAAAAAACATTCTACAGTCTGGATCGGGGCCCGAATTTAAGGAATGATTTTTATTTGAAACGTGTAATTATACATACAATAAAAAAATATTACTGTCTGGCACCAAAGAAAAATCTTTTCTCAAAAATGAGGGGGAGGGGGGGCATTGGTTACAACCCCCCAGGCTCTGACTTTCTCTGAACAGCCCTGGCAACTAATGCTATTTAAACAATTCATATTTCACCTATGCGAGCCGTTCCGCGAGGGCGAATCTGACCCGGTTATTGACGGGCGTAAGTGTCCCGGTATGAATTTTATGATAAAATTACTAATTACAAACATTGCAAACTTCATTCTATACATAACGTCACAAAAAAACATAACTAGACAATATTTACTAACTTCTGAATATGGAAGTTTTTATTTAAAACACGAAGTGTCCCTTCCTGGAAGGAAATACTGAAAAGTCAAAAGTTTGCTTGTAGGGTTCTGAAGTTTGTCAAAATACATGCGCGAGCGCTATTTATCCAATATGCACAAGAATGAAGTAAACATTTGTTGTCATATCTGGGACTGACAGAGCCACTTAATGACACTATCAAACATTATTTTTGACTCTCATTTTTTAAATAAACACAATTGAGCGTATCTGCCCCGTGAGCGTATGTGCCCCGGTCTCCTGTACTGCTTTATGGAATTCGATCATACGCGTGAATTTTTCAATTTTTCCGCGACTCGAATTAGTTATGGCGCTAAAAGTGAACGCGCTTTTCAATTTTTTTTGCGTTTTTTTTCATATTTTTCATATTTGTTTTTCTTAATTTTGCGTTAAATAATACAACAATTAGATAATCAAATATTTCAAAAATAAATTTTGGAAGAATTGAGTGAAAAATTTCAGGAATTTTGTTTTTGTATTTTTTCCTTTTTTTTTTATATTTCATGTTAAGGTCAGCTTACAGTTTTGACTGAATATAATAATTATTTTGATGTTGAGTGGAACAGAATTTTAAATCCATTACGCAATTGACATTTGGATGTTTAGAAGCTTTATTTTGTACAATTTTTTTTCGCCGTTTTGTCAAGAATACGACTTTGCATGTTTTAATAAAAATTTTTTGCGTTTCATGTGAATGTCAAGTGTTTTGGGTTCCTGGTAATTTTGAGATATTGAACTCTACTCCAAAAGTAATAATAAAAATTTTTATATAAAACGTTTTTTTATCGTCATGAATACACAGTCTTTTAAAAGAAATTTATCTAATTTGTCCCCAAAATTTACAAATTGCATTCAATGAAAATGACGCTATTCCTTCGCGGGCTAGTAAGAGAGATTCTCGATTAACATTATCTTGTAGTTTTTGTAAACGCGTTAACCATACTCAGGAAAAATCTTGGAAGAAATTGAAGGCTCAGAGATATGATCAGGGATTGATTGTCGAATCAGGAGACTCCGGCGTGCGGTCAAAAAGCGCAGATTCATATCTGAACGATATTAAGGGAGGGAAATTGTCGGAATTTTTAAGCGAACCAGAAGATACATTTTCAATTGTTAGTGATGTTGTAAGAAACGAGACACATAAATGCTTTGACACAAATTCTAATGAATTTGTAAATATTTCATTGACACTGGAACAAGCAGGAAACAAACGCATTGTTTCAGGCATCATTCTCAATTAAAAGACCTGAAAGAAATGAGTAGTTCAGATCGGTTAGAATTAGGGGAAGATCGTAGACACTTTCATAATTATGGATTTAGGAGAGTGAATAGTAGTTATGACTTGGAGAAACTTCAGGACAGGAATGACAGTTTTTCACTTAACGTGGATATTTACAAATCGCTACCTAACGTAGAGTTTGAAAAATTCCGTATCGAAACGGACGTTTTTTTTTTGTTTTTGATATACAAGATGTTTGGATTAGTTTTTTGTTCCATTTATCGAATGGCTTTTTCTGCATTGATCCAAAGAGATCGAGGTTTCTCAGACTGCTTGCATACCAGATTTTTAGTTAATAATGCGCGACGATTTTTAGCTTACAGTGAAGTAGAGTTTTAAGTAACTTCAAAGAAAAAATCGTTCTATGGATACTTTTTCTATGCTTTCGCCTTATATTATTTTTTGTTGTAAGTTATACGTTTATTTAGTGCGAAGTTTCTCTAATCATTATTATTGAATAAGAGAGAGAAATAATGAAGTACTATAAAGCTATTTCCTACTTTAACTTTTGAAATAAAAGTGAGAAATAGAGGAATGGAAGATTTGACGATGTCTCGGACATGATTGTTATTGCTAAAAGTTTTATAATAAGAAAAAAACTAACCTCAGTTAATTTACAGAATAATAAAGAGACTGCGTCTTAATGAATATATTTTCCCTGAGGAGGGCTTAATAAAGAGCTGAAAGCTTCGCTATTATAAAGAAGGATTTCGTTTAATTGCTCCAAAAAGATCGAAAAAAAAGATAAATTATGAATCATTATGAAAATGGAGCGGAACTCAATAACTATTGTTCAACCTAAATTCATTATCAATGGCAGTGATGAAGAAATTTCGTTAGAAGCCGAAAAATTTCTGGAAATTTTCTATGATCACATTTCTTATTATTTCCATCGCAATTATTCTCTTTGCGATCAGCGTTCAGGAAAAAAATTAGTCAGATTGATAGTGTGAAAGAACTTGCCGAAATGATTATAATTGAAAACAGTTCCTTGACGTCAAGTGACTCTGATGTATGTACTGCTTATATCATGTTCTTGACACTTCTTGTCACAGTTGCAACGGCAGAAATATTTTTTTCAAAATAAAATCATTAAAAAATTATTTGAGAAGCTCTATGTGCCAAGAGCGATTATGTGGATTGGCATTATTGTCGATTGAGAATGAGCGAGCAAGAGAGATCGATTTCAGCAAAACGATCGACGAAATTGCAGCATGCAAATCGAGAAAGTGGTGTTTGTGATACTATTTATTAAATTTAGATACTAAGATTTGTTCAAATGAAACGAAAATATGTCATTTTGCACATCATCTAATAAAATTACAAACAAAAATTAGAATTGTTTTATTATGAGAGAAAATTGTTTAATTTGAGGTATTGAGGTATTTTTGCCGAGGTAACCCAGCCGAAAAAATCCAATTGGTTTTGCCAATAGCCCGACCAATTGGCAAATTGGCATTTCGCCAATTGGTCCGGCTATTTTAGCTGGACATGGATGGGCTGAAAAATTTTTTCCACATTATTGTATTCCTAACACCAAAAATCAAGCATTAGAGTTTGTTTTGAGCATTGTTGAGCATAATTTGGCGAAAAAAAAATCTGCTCTATGGACGGGATTTGAACCTGGGACTTCTCGCATACTAATCCGATACTCTAACAGCGTGGCCAATACTGCTATTACAAGTGGTAGATAAAAATTCAGTCATGAGCTTCTTTCATTATAATGAAGAAACTGATCACTGAATTTTTACCTATCACTTATAATAGCAGCATTAGCCACGCTGTTATAATATCGGATTAGTATGCGAGAAGTCCCGGGTTCGAATCCCGTCCATGGAGCAGATTTTTTTTTTGCCAAATTATGTTAAAAATTGCTCAAAACAAACTCTAATGATTGATTTTTGATGTTAGGAATACAATAATGTGGAAAAAAATTTTCAGTCCATCCATGCCCAGCTGAAATAGCCGGACCAATTGGCAAAATGCCAATTTGCCAATTGGTTTTGCCAATTGGTCGGGCTATTGGCGAAACCGATTGGATTTTTTCGGCTGGGAAGGCTCTTTCAAGGTCAACAACGTGGTTGACGAGAAGGAGCCCCTTCGGGGCAAGGCCTATGTGTCTCCGTTAGTTCCTGCGAAAAATAGTGACCCAAAAGCTTGCACAAATGAGCAGGACGTTGCTAGGTTGGTTACCGAACGCTCCGAACCTGTGCGTGTTGTAAAAGGAACCAGCATAAGTGGCGCCTTCGGGGTACTGTGGACAATAAGGACGGCTGCTTGTCTGTGAGGCTAGTATAGGCAGTGTCATAGGACTGTTCGGGGCCCCTTCCGTCGGGGAAGGGCCCCAACGCGAGAACTACTGTAAAACATTGTTGCATTTAACGCGCAGTTTTCAACATAGTAAGCATTTTTAGGAATGTCTGTTGTAAAAAATTTGCGGATAACTATTTTGCCTGCTATTATCGTCCGTTTGTATTAAAAATGTTTTTCCCGTGTAATTAAAAGTAAAAGCTTAAAAAGAATAATGATGTTTTACAAAGTTTTATTTTTTGATGTTCAAATGATTAAACTCTACCAAAAACGCGAGCTACTCAGCTTCGTTTTATATAGAAAATGACGCTCAACTTTCAATCCCTTGAAATACTTTGAAGGATAAACGTTTTTTTTGCTGTTATCATTTGCAAAATAGTATTAACAATAATGTTGAAAAAGTTCACCATCGCCAAAAATAATGGGTCCTGATTTCTTTGTCTCCGCGTGCTCGAACGCTCGCTCAAACGGCTGTAGAAACGCAACGAGTGTAATAAATAAATCACCGTCAACGTGGTATTTTTTAACCAACCTTTCTCAAAATTTCTAGAAAGTTGCCTCTTTCTCTACTGACAACTTTTGCCGATCAAAGTTTTTTGAAATCGAAACTTTCATCGACTCATTTTTCTTCGGAATAACAAAAAACATGGTTTTTCGTTTGTATTAAAGTATTTTTTATTTAAAAAAATTTTGGACCAGTTTCTGCGGTTCATACGCGTCGCTTTAGTCTCCTGAATTTAAGAATCTAACACTTTCGTCAATTAAACCAAAATTTCACAAGGTTTTGGCAATTTATAATTTCAAAACCACGGGATTTTGGTTTGAACAAATCGAGCATTTTATCTATTTAAACAAAAACTAACGGTGTCATTAGTAAATCGTTTGTAGAAACTTATGGTATTTTTCAAAACTCTATCTCACTGTGTATTTTGTTTTTATATTTTCCGACATTGAAAATTTGAGTGTGATGTAAACAGCTTAGACAATACTTTTACCCGTTTTCGAGCGCTCAATCGGTTATAGAATCGGGAGGCTCAATTATTCAATTCTCAATTTTGATTTTTGGAATTTCGAATAGCAATGTCAATTTAAAATTCAGCATAAGAACCTTGAAAATTCTTGGAATGATGAAATTTTCGCAAAAAAAATGTTTTCAAATTTTCGGATTTTGAAAATTTTAAATTTTAAATTTAATTTTTGGATTTTCGATAAATTATTATTTTTTTTTATTGACAATTGATAGTCAACTGTTAATTTTTATTTTTTTAATCTTATACTCAAATTCTAATTCAAAGTATGAAAATAAAAGCGTGAGAAATTTCAGAAATTTTTATAAGTAATGGAATTCGAAGAAACTTAAAGACTTCAAGTTTTCGGATTTCTGAAATTTTCAAACGTCAGAAACGAAAATGTTGATGATTATCTTGGAGATTTTGAAAATAATGATACTTCAGAAATCCTCATACAGTTTCTAATTTTTCAAAACGCGAATTTCGAAAAAATTCTAATATGCTTACAGGTATTTTATGCACATAACACCTCTGAAAGGTCACGTAAGTTACGGGTTCTAAAGAAAGCCAGGGAAATTGAAAACAGGGCACACTGTGTCAGTGATGTTCCACCCGAATTCCCCGGTGACTTTTACTCCTTCTCTCGCGCTCCTATTGACCGAGAGAATTTCCAATACCTCTCATGCGTCAAAGAGAACGTAAAGAGAGAAGTCACGGATCCGAACAAAGCATGCTAGACGCATTTTCTACGTTATAATGGTTTTGGTTGATAATATTAATTGGTTGGTAATATTTTGGTTGATGTGGAAACTGCTCGAGTTTTAATAAAAAAAAAAAAAAAATTCTATAATCTTTTTGTTGGTGGAATAATTAATTTTTGAAATGCAAATAGCTGAAAAAATATTCATTCATAAAATTTGCAAAAAAAGGTGTTGAGTTTTGCGTAGAAATTCGCAGTGGTTTTCATGAGTTACGCAAATTTTTATGCAGGATAATGAGAAATTTCATAAAAACCATGTCATTAAAAATGGCCTCAGCATGAGAAAAACCATTAAATGAAATGCTTTTTGGACGTCAAGCTCAATTTCATGGTTGTTGCAACTCTGCGAATATTTTCATTTAAGTATGCGCAAAACTTGAAAACCGATGCGAATTTCAACATAACAGCACAGAACTTTTTCCTTGAAAATCTTCCAACGGACATTTTTTAACAACTTTTTCCGATGCGAACGATATTTCGTTAATTATTCGCATTTAAACAGTAAATAGTCTATAACTTTTTAGTCTTAATTTTGATAAAAAAATAACTATCAAAAACGGGTTCAGCATGTCAAAAAACTTAACATAAGATGTTTTTCAGCCATCACGCTTAAAATTTGCAGATTTTTGTTAAGTAAATAGATCCAATATTGAAATCATTCTCATCTATTTTTTCGAAGGGAAAAATTTCAAAATATACTCCTACTACGAAGTTATTTTTTTTTCGCTCGCGATGAAATTCCTGAGGTCACTTAATGATCCCTTAGGGTTTTGAAAACTGGCTCTGCTCGGATCAGTGACTTCTCTCTCTACGTTCTCTGTCTGACACATGAGAGGTATTGGGAATTCTCTCGGCCAATAGGAGCGCGAGAAGCGAAACTTACCGGGAAATTCGGGTGGAACATCACTGCACTGTGTTATCGACACGTCTAAGTCCTGTTGCTTTGGTTTTCAAAAATTCGCGCCACGAAAATCCCTGAAATGAAGAAGCCATTTTGTATTCCGGTTTACGCGCATTATCAAGAAATATCGTGCATTACTTAATTTTTATCAATCATTTTATAAACAATCTGTCTATTATATTTGCAACCCATTATGGTACTTGCTAAAAGAGCATATTCAACTGCACGAATTAAAGTCTTACGACATTTTACGGTTAATATTATCGCGGTAATGCTGCTTTTTCTTAAGTCCTTTTTTTGCACAAAAAGGACGTAAGGGTACGATAGGAGGACGTAATATTACGTCCAGTAGCTCCGCTCGGGCACCAATGAATGAATCTGCTCTGACTCTTGGACACAGCGAGTAAATGAGCAATTTTCACTTGATCTCGACGCAGTTTGTCATAAGATAAAAAGAGATTAATAGCGCTCGGACTGATTTTTGAGCACTTTTGTCTCTATCTACCACACAGGAAAACGCTCCAAAAACGTCACTCGAAAACGGCATAAGTCAGGTGAATTTCGGGAAATATGGAGTAGTCATAAACATCACAGTACATGGACTGCTACTAGTGCGCGTATTTTTGTGGCAAAACATCATAGTCTGTTGGGTCACAACATGCATATATTTATGTACATATTCATACATACACATACAAGCATAAAAACTTAGCGTTAACATACATACAGTACCAATACAGTACTAATTGACCCAGCGGACTATTTATGTTTTTCCACGAGCGTTTACTGGGGTAGATAGGAGTAGCAGCAGTAGTATATGTACGGTCATGTCTATGGTAATAGTACTCTGGGCCAACAGGACCGAGTGCCAAGAACCAAAAAAATGTCTATTCGAAATGTTTTTTTTTATTGTTCTTACAAATTTTATTGGAAATAATAATTGTGAAATTTTACCAGATAAAAATTATGTCCGATAATAAAACTTTATGAAATAATTCAAAAATCACTAATCTGAATTATCTTGAATACTTCGTTACACTGAAATATTTGAGAACACGTAATTTTAAATATTTAGTGAACACAACATTTGCCAAATTCGGTGTTCCATCAACATTCTATCTGCGATAAATATTCCTTCCAAAACATTGCGAACCCTTCAATGTGTAAGTCGCCGTGAGCTACCAAATCCTTAATCACGTTTTCTTCTTCGCAGATTCGCTTTCTTGCCTGCAATTACAGTTGAGAGAACAAAATTAATTAAAAATGAATCCTACACGAATCAATCAATTTATAATTTTATAATGATTGCTAACAGCTATGAGTTCACCAGGATAAAAATACTCGGATTTTGAGTTTCCTGACATAGTCACTATTTCTTTTTCAATGAGTCCCTCAGCTTTTTGCAAATCCTTCAGTAATAAACCATTATACAATTTTGCTTTTTTAACACTGACTTCTTCTGACTCGATAATTCGTTGTTGGCTGTCTAATGATTTTCTATTTGATTTTTCGATAACTGGAAAAAAAAATTTAATGACATATCATAGAGTTCAATGAATCTTGTGTTATTTAAATAAATATAAAAATCTGAAGGATATATAATTTTTTAATAAATCGATTAACTAACTTTCTTCGATAAATGTATCCGTTTTCTTCTTATCTAAAGTTTTTATTGAATAATTATTTTCCATATTTATACCAACAACGTCGTTACGCGTCAGTAACGAAAATTTTTTAAATATTTTCTTCACGTATTCACATGTTAACGTTTGAGTCGTTCCAGAACGATTTTCGTCAATTTCTGGTTCATATTGTATTCGCATTTCGTTTTCTTCTGAATCTTCGTAAATGCCCGATTCTATTGTTTTTCTATTTTCGCCGAACTCATTTTGCTGCAATTTTGCAAGTTCTTCTTCCATGCTTTTCCATCGTTTGTTGCCAGGTTCTTTTATTTCATATTCCATGGATATATTTTCTTCTATTTTTCTTTCTAAACTTGACTCTTCTTCAATAGGTTCCATTTTGTTTACTGATTCTTGAAGATTTCGGAAATCATTGATCGTGGAATTCTTACTTTATATTATAATTATCAGCATTTCGAATGTTTTTTGGAGAGTCTGCTTTTTACGTGAAAATTTTTTAAAATTGGGATCCTCTCTGATGATCCTGTAATAAATGCATCGTTTAGTTTAGATTAATGTATTCCAATCTTGACGCTTTTCATATATTAAAGGAAAAGTATGTATCAATAAAATTGCAACTCTTCAAAAAGTCTATTTTTTGAAAAAAAAAATATTAAAAATATTTATCTAATAAATGTGTTGAAATTTTCTATTTTTTTTGTACCTTTAAAATTCGATTTTTATAGATTCCATTAAAATTGTTTTGTTATTAATTTGATATTTCTCTTAAACTCATAAGAATGCGTTTTTTGATTACTTTAAGAAATATCGTTCAAAAAATATATTTGTAAAAATGTTTCTGTAAACAGTAGTTTTAAAAAATTTAAGCAATAGCAATAGTATTGAAAAATGGTGAAAAAGTTTTTAAAATTGATGAGCAATGAAAAACCATTGAAATTCTCAATTCTGAAGAAATTAAAATAAAATAAAATTCTTCTAGAAACATCGCAATGAAAATCAATATGAACGTTGTTGTTTCAAAAGTATTATCAATTCCAAAAAGTGATTTGAATAAATTTTGAAAATCATATAACTCCGGAATACTCAAGTACCTATTACACAGGCCGACAAGGCTTCAGAACCAAAAACCAAAGTATACTTTTCCGAAGGTTTTCGGTGCGCTGAACAAAAATCTCGCCTCAAAATTGCTCCATCATGTCAGGTTTTCGAGATATCCTAACCTAAAAGTGCGAAAATCGTGGTTTTTGTCTATATTTGAGGTTATGTATCTTAACGATTTTAATTTTTATTGTAAAATGACTGCCAGCATCTTAAAGTACAAACCTTCCTCTTTTAAATGCGCTTTAGTGTGCTCAAAAATCATTTTTTTTCTTTGAGATATTCAATTTTGAAGTTTGGGATACACATGAATTTTCCAAGTTTTTTACACCTTCAAGTTTAGTAAACATAAGGTGTAGAGTGACATTTCTGTGAAATTATTGATGTTTTAAGGGTGTTGAGGCATCGCGAAATCCAAAGTAGCTATCAGTTTTGCAGAAATAATTAGTTTAAACAATTTGTTTAAACAATTTATTGCACAACTTATGGTTTTCTAAGGCGCCGTCGCTTAGGCGGCATCCGGCTGTATTGTGTAATTTTGTT
>JAPYZL010015416.1:0-23715 GCA_030522825.1 Platygaster orseoliae
CATGGACTGGCCATTCACGAAATGTGATGGCCAAACACTGGAGATTGGACTCAGTCTTCGTTTTTATATTATACTATTACTATATATACTGTAGAACACCATTACTATATATACAATACAATGCTATATATACTACTTATATATAGGTATACTACCAATGCGATGAAGACCGAGTCTAACCTCCAATGTTTGGCCAACCACTTTTGCTGGAACAGATAGGAGAATGGCCAGTCCATGTACTAATGTACTATAAGGTCTACGTTCTCTAGTCGAATGGCATACTCACAAGGGCTCGACCAGGTCAAAATCGAATGGTCGAATTCATATATTACTATATCTATATATATCGTATATATAGATATAGTAATATATGAATTCGACTTCGCCTTGGTCGAGTTCTTGTGTGGAGGCCTTAAGGGGGGCTATGACACCGTCCGGAAACGACACGGTCCGGAAAAACAAATGGTGACGAAAAACGATATTTGCTGATGTCGCAAAAGCTAGTGAGGTGCTGCCCTCAGATTAGTGCCCGTCAATGCACCTCACTAGCTTTTGCGGCATCAGCAAATATAATTTTTCGTCGCAATTTGTTTTTCCGGACCGTGTCGTTTCCGGACGGTGTCATAGACCCCTTAAGGGTATAGTGCGTATACGGCTGATTGTGATTGATTGTGATGGCCGATTGTGGCCGATGATAGCGATGCCAAGATTGCGGAACCTAACCTCAAACTTCCTAAAACGCCAGATAATGCGATAATTTTCCATCACAGTCCATCATGTTCGTTCTCCCGGTATGGAAAATATACACACATCATCGCATTGTAATTTCATATTTCCACCAAAATCTTGTAACAAGCAATGTTTCAATAGTTAAAATCGCTGGTTAGCGACGTGAAATAAAAACCGCGGAGGAATTGATAACCAGTGGACGAAAATGAGCGGCGAGATGTTCAAGGAAAAGGATTATCCAACCCAGTGGACCGGCCTGCACCCTTCCACTTACCAAAACATGAGCAATGATCAAGGTTTGCAGCATATTCAGTTTTTTTTTGGAAGACTTGATTTTTTAATGATTTGGGATTTGGTTCTAGTCTGTCGCAGCAACGGTCGTTAAATCGCGATGAAAGTAAATTCTCTAATTTTTCGTCGTTATTCCACACTTTTCTTACATTCAATTAATGTTTTTCACTTGTTTACACATGTTCATGGAAAATATACACTAATTTTGAGGTTTGGTTTTTGATTTACATGCATCTGCTATTTTCATACTTGAATTGTATGATTATTATTTGTTACCAGCTGAAAATTCAGTAAAGAAAAAAATGTCTGAAAATTAATTAATTCATACTTGTGGACTTGAGGTGGGAATTGATTTTTGATGGCTGAAATACAGACTTCAGTTAAAAATTTGTGTACTGCAAAAGTATCGTAGATATTTCAAAAATTCTTTTTACATTTTGAACTTGAAATTATAAGTCAAAATAATCGTTTATCACAAAAATATATGAATTATTATAGACATAATAGTATATTATTTTACTAGGACGATTACGAACAATATTTTTCATCACAATAGCCTCAAAATCACGTCAAAATGTCCGGTTTGAGGTTAGAGTGATGAAAAATAATTTTTTATATTTGCACCTATGAGCAATTGTTGATTTAGGCTCAAACAATTTTATGACTTGGTTTTGCCTCGCCTTAAAAATCTCATTTTTGCCAAAATTGATTTTTTGCTCACACTCATGAAAATAGTTATATAATATTTTGTCGATGAATGTTTATTTAATAGGAAGATGAAAATGATTACATAAAAAAAATGATGATTTAAAAAATATAGATTATAGTTGTTCCTACTTGTTTGTGATTGAAAATTCAGGTTTATAGTCAGAAATACAATTAAAAACTGGAAAATTGAAAAAAAAGGAAATCTGTAGTAAATGACTGACAAATAAAAAAATGCATATATTTAGGATAAGTAAATACATGTTTATTTCTATACATAAAACATACTGTTGTCATTACATTAACTAATTACAATTTGAAAAAAAAAATTCACATTGACTTGAAATTATTAATCGCATCAAATTTGTAATACTGTCATTAGATTGTAGCAGGCGGATAAACTTGATGCAAAAACAATGAGCATTATTTCACTTATCTTAAATTTTATAAAAATGTGGAAATAAATCATGAACATAATGAATCATAAAATATCAATAGAGTACCTGAACAATAATAAACTATTTACCAGATGTATCTTAAATACGTACATTTCTATCATATTAAATGTATATTCTACTATATTAAATACGTAAAAGAAAAAATGTTTGTGGAATTCAAAAGTTGTATAATTTCAAAGTACCAAAATTTGAAAAATTGTAAAATAGTTTTCCTGTAACTAGAGAGTCAAAAATCAAAAATTATAAAATCTCTAAGAAAATCTATATTTTTTTGAAAAATACCCACCGAATATTTTTCTACCTACATCTCTTTAATCAAAGATTGAAAAAATGAATTCTAATTCAAAAAATGAACTGAATATAACTTACATAGTAAATATTTACAAACATTAAACACAAAACTAAAATTTTGCGGTCTTGAAATTTTGCAATATGGTATGAATGACTTCAAAATAAAAATTTTTGAATTCAAAAAGTAGCCAATTACAGTGGTTGAATTCATTTTTGCATAACCTTTAAACGAAAAAATCACACATTTCAAATTTCTGTCATTAACATTCGGACTACCAAATTTTAGTACTAAAATACTTGGAACTTGGTTGTTTGATCAAGAATAGAAGAAAGATTAAACGTAGTATCTGAACGCCCCTTTCTAGTATAAAATTATGCACATTTTAAAAAATGTGTACTCTAAGTCAATTTTTACAAAATAGAGCCGCAAGAAATTTTCAAAAACAGTTTAAATATGATTATCAGCTTATGTGAACAAATGACAAAAAGTGATGAAAAAAACTTTTAATATTCTAACGAACAGTTGTACTTCGTAGCACCATGGATTTCAAGAATATTTGGTGTTGTATCAATATTTTTATGTTTTTTAAATGTTTGTTTAGGTTTCAATTGGGCGATTGATCTTACAACTTTTTCAGTTCTTGTATTATATATACAAGAACATATACAATATATATTTCTTGTATTATAAGTATTTATTGTAATTTATTAATTTGCAGTGGATTGGGCTGCTCTGGCCCAGCAATGGATAAGAATGAAAGAAAATGTCGTACCTCCAGCCCCACCACCGCCTCTAATGAACTCAGTGTCGTCAATTAATAGCGATGGTGGAGGCGAAGCCCCTATGGACATGGATACAAAAGACGACGATATGCCTCAGGCCCCACCAGCACCAAGTATTAGTGGATCAGGTGATCATTCAATTACAAATTTGGGTCATTACAAAAATAAAAATTTTCCTGCACAGTCAATGCAATTTCATCAGAAAATACATTGCTCAAGAATTAGTTTATTCAACTCTCAATTGTTTTTACACTTAAACTCAGAGGTGTCTTTGAAGTTTTGTAGTATTGACAACAGTCAATATTTTATTATGGCATTATACATAAATTGTTTAAATTTTTGTGAATATCAAGATTAAAAACTTGACAACTGTAAGTTTCTAGAATTAGGGGAAGGAGGATTTGAAGAACAATCGCCTGAAGTCAGGGTTGGGTGGGATTGATATTCCAGGAGTAATGGAATAAATATTAAAATTTTCCCATTCACATGGAAAGTATAATTTATCAATATTCCGTTATTCACGAGCTTTCAACATCGGAATATTCCTTATTCCCTTTTTTCAGTTCTCAAGGAGTGAATTAGATTTATTCCAAAAAATATTTCAATGATTGGAATGACCAAATACTGATTTACTGGATATTTTTTTTTTAATTTTGTTTTTATGAGATTAATGTGCTTTTCCCAGTTGTTAAGTTCGCTGAGCAACAAATTTACGTTACTTTGTAAATAAAATTTGTTTTAACAGTGCATTTAAACACATAGTTGCAATATTTTGTTTCTTTAAAATATACATGATTTTTATAGTTTTCTTTATTGCTGGAAATGGATTTGACATTGATTTCGTAGAATTTATGTATTTAAACAATTAATTTTAATAAAATATTGCAATAATTTTTTTCTGCAAGATATATGTCATTTTCATTGTTTTATAGGTTTCTGAAGAAGAATTTTATATCGTTTTTGTGAAACTTCGTTTAGTTGAACAAGTAATTTCAACAAATTATTGCAAAATTTTTCTTCTACAATATGTACATCCTTTTCATGGTTTTTTAGGATTCCGAGTGAGGGTTTGACATTGTTATTGTGAAGTTCATTTATGTAAACAAATAATCCAGAACAGTATTGCAATATTCTTCTTCTACAATAATATGTATATGTGACGTGCCACGAAGAAAGGGACCTAAGAGGCATCTGACATAAGAGCTATTATCTGCTTATTTTCAATAAGAAAATGACTCTAACATAAAATGCCTCTTAGGTCCAACATAAAATGCCTCTTAGGTCCCTTTCTTCGTGGCGCGTCACATATCTTTTTTATGGTTTTTAAGGTTGCCAAATGAGAATTAAAGATTGTGTTTTTGTAAAATTCGTTACTTTAAACAATTTATTTAAAGAAATTATTGTAAAAATTTTTTCCTTCAATATGTATACCAACAGAATTTTGCAAAAACAATGTCAAATCTTTACTCAGCAACTCGAAAAACCATGAAAAGTATAAACATGATGTAAAAGAAAAATTTTGCAATAATTTGTTCTAATGATTTGTTTGAATAAACGAATTCTACAAAAAAAATGTCAAATCCTTACTCGGAAAGCTAAAAAACCATGAAAAGGATGTACTCACTGTAGAAGAAAAATTTTTCAATAATTTGTGAAGACTAAATAAGCGAATTTTACATAAACAATATCAAATTTTTCATCAGCAACCTAAAAAACCATCAAAATGACATATATCTTGCAGTATAAAAATTTTTGTAATATTTTATCCAAATAAATTGTTTATATAAATAACATTAATAAAATCAATGTCAAACATTTCTCCAGCAACTCAAAAAATCATGAAAAGTATAAACATATTGTAGAAGAAAAACTTAACAATAATTTGTTCTAATGATTTGTTTGAATTAACGAATTCTACAAAAAAATGTCAAATCCTCATTCGGAAACCTAAAAAACCATGAAAAGGATGTACATATTGTAGAAGAAAAATGTTTCAATAATTTGTCGAAATAAGTTGTTTAAATAAACGAATTCTACAAAAACGGTATCAAATTCTTCGTCAGCAACCTTAAAAACCCTCAAAATGACATATATCTTGCAGTACAAAAATTTTTGCAATATTTTGTTCAAATATGCAATATTTTGTTCAAATAAATTATTTATATAAATAAATTTTACGAAATCAATGTCAAACATTTCTCCAGCAACTCAAAAAACCATGAAAAGTATAAACATATTGTAGAAGAAAAACTTAACAATAATTTTTGATTAAACCAACAGCGATATCTCCGAACCAAATAAATAATCCACAAGTTTCTGGGCTGTTTAGCTTTTGATGCCCTTTATTGCATCCTCTTCAGAATATAATAAAATACTTTAAATCCTCCTTATAAAAACACATGATCGTCGACAATGAATTTTCTACAACTATCCTCTTTCTTTGCATCTTGTAAAAATTATGAGGAGTTACAATTAACAAATCACAGAACGAAAAAACCATTATTTCATTATGATAAAAGTAGCCAAATATAATACACCACATCATGAAAACCTTTGTCTTTGTCGACATGCGGGTTTGGGTTGGATTTGAATCACAGAGCTTGACTAAGTGACACATAGTTATGGATTAATTTTTCGACTTTTCATTGAGAGATTCCCAATTTTGACAAAGAAGTATATTGACCACGGTTTTAATGATGTGGTGTATTATATTTGGTTACTTTTATCATAATGAAATAGTGGTTTTTTCGTTCTGTGATTTGTTGAATTGTAACTCCCCATAATTTTTACGAGATGCAAAGAAAGAGGATAGTTGTAGAAAATTCATTGTTGACGATCATGTGTTTTTATAAGGAGGATTTAAAGTATTTTATAATGTTCTGAAGAGGATGCAATAAAGGGCATCAAAAGCTAAACACTCCAGAAACTTGTGGATTATTTATTTGGTTCGGAGATATCGCTGTTGGTTTAATGAAAAATTTCTTTGCCGAACGATTTTTACGTTTCTACGTTTATTTGTTAACAATAATTTGTTCTAATGATTTGTATGAATTAACGAATTCTACAAAAAAATGTCAAATCCTCATTCGGAAACCTAAAAAACCATGAAAAAGATGTACATATATTGGAAAGAAAGATTTTGCAATAATTTGTTGAAATAAATTGTTTAAATAAACGAATTTTACAAAAACGGTATCAAATTCTTCGTCAGCAACCTTAAAAACCCTCAAAATGACATATATCTTGCAGTACAAAAATTTTTGCAATATTTTGTTCAAATAGTTTATATAAATAAATTTTACAAAATCAATGTCAAACATTTATCCAGCAACAAAGAAAACTATGAAAAGCATGTATATTTCAAAGAAACAGAATATTGCAATTATGTGTTTAAACGCATTGTTAAAACAAATTTATTTCATTAAAGTAATGGAAATTTGTTGCACAGTGAAGTAAACAACAGGGAAAAGCACATTAATCTTGTAAAAATAAAAGTTATCTATAAAATATCAAAGTTAAAAGTATCCAGTTAACCACTATTTGGTCATTCCAATTATTATCAATCCTATTCCTGAACTCGGATGAATGCCCAACCCTGCCTGAAGTTAACAAGTTTCCTTTAAAAATATAGTTCACAAAAGCAACAAATTATATTTGCTGTGTGTAGATGGATGGAACCAGTGGAACCAGTGGGGACACTGGAACCCAAAGGGAGGTCCTGGAACAGGAAGCTGGGAATGGAGTGGCGTCCCGCCACCAGGAGTCACCATGGGCGCCGACGGCAGACCCACGGGCATCCCCAATATGTCGGTCATCCCACCCGCACCACCCACTATCTCTTCCGGGCCACCCTTTAGCATCCCTCCCCCTAGCATACCTCCCCCTCCGCCCCCGCCAACAAATTTTGCCTACAACTCCATGCAAAATGCTCAGCCTTACAATCAAGTAAGTTCCCAAACTCTTTTCCTCAAATGACGTTCTGATGCACAATGTCGTCAAACGTTATATTTTCCAATATTTATTGTTATGTTTATGTGTATAATGTCAATAATAAGGAACTTTGGAGCCAATTGGGAATAGCATAAGATGCAGTGACAGGTTTTTTTTTCTTTGGTCAGTTATCAAAAAAGTAACCTTTCAAACTTTCATAGCTGATCCTCGTTTACGGATTTCTCGGAGCTGATCATGTGTTTCATTGTTTATGATATTGAGTTAAATAATTTAGATTCTTGAAGACGTTGATAGATTATTTGATGAAAAAAAAAGGATATTTTGAATGACTGGTTTTTATTCATTGTTCATTTTTATGGGCTACTCTTCATTGGCTCCATGAATCGTAATTATTCACATTAGTTATAATTTATCAAATAGCATTTTCAGGTTCAGAATTACTGGTCCGGTGGCGATAATTCAGGGATGGTGCCAATGCAGCATCCACCTTTTATCAAAGGACCTAGACATCCGGGTAGGATGCCGCCAATCCGCAATCTCGACCTCATGCGTAACCGTGAAGAACGCGAAAGAACCCCCGAAGAAGACACAACTACTACTATTGGTATTTTTTGACGTTATTGTTTAAATTTTTCGTTTAGAATAAATTTAAAATAACTAGGACAAAGTTTTTTAAAACTTGGTATAAAATGTTTTAATAATTTTTTAACAATTTTCAAATTCAGGAATGATTATTTTTCTTGAAACTTTTTCGCTTGAAGTCATTCATAAAATTTTATTCATAACATCTAAAATTCTCCAAAAAATGTGTAACAATTAATAATGATTTTTTGTTTTGTTTTTGTGTTTGTAAAAGATGCTGCAAAACGAAGGCAACTGCCTGCTTGGATTCGAGAAGGCTTGGAAAAAATGGAAAGGGAAAAGCAGAAAGTGGTAGAACGCGAAAGACAAGAAGTTTTACGAAAACAGGAATTGGTTGCTCGGAAGCAAGCGGAAGACGAAGCTCGGGCTGTTTTAAATCCAGCCAAAAGTAAATTCGTAAGTGTTGTTTATAGAAAAAAAAACTTGTGCTTGGGAATGTGATAAATTTATGGTAATAAAAACCAAAATTGATATTTTTTATACTAAAACTGAAAGATTGACTCATTTTGCTTTCAATCTGACCTGACTGAGACATTTTTTTGTTTTCATCGAGTTTTTAAAATTATGTTAACATTTTGTATTTAGATTGTTCAAATTATCAGAAATTTTTATAATTCTGAGGACATTATATTCCATTAAATTCTTATAAATGATAATTGTAGATTATTTTTGAGTTGTAGAAACACTTAAACGAATTTCAATAAATTTATTATCTTTACTCCATGACCCAAAATGTCTGGCATATATATTTATACCATTGATCGTTGTTTTATTGAATGAAAAAAGTATGTCCTTTTATAACATTTTCATAATTTTCATGATTAGAACATTCGAAAAAATTCGAAAATAAATAAATAAATTCAAATCTCACAAACTAAGGAAACAATACAATTTATAGAAAGTTATTATTTTCAGTCAAATACTGTAAAATGTATATTGATATTATTTATATCATATAAATACAATCAAATACAATATAATATAGTATAAATACAATCAAATGGTATTAAATTTATGATAAATTTAATTTATATATATTTTTTATTCATTATATTTTATTATATTTGATTTAATATTATTAAATCAAATGATAGTATAAATACAATCAAATGTAAAATTATTAAAATTTAAGTTTTGTTCAAACAAAAGTCTTTTTTAAAATTTATTGGAAAAAGAAATTTCAGTTTGCAAGCTTTCTATCATATTTAATGTATCATATCATCACTAAAACGTAAAAAACTTGATGAACCGATGAAAGGACTCGGACTCTGAAAAAGAAACAGAGACTGAGTACGAACGGAAAAGCGAAGAGAAAGAGGGATTCGAGAAAAATCAAGAGCGAAGTCCAGACCTTGCTCGGCCACGAAAATCGAGGTTTCGTGATGCCGACTCTCCGGATTCACATCAGCCATACGTCAAAGAGTCCACTCCTCCCACCATTGCGTCGCCAGTCAAGCGCACCAAGGAGGAAATTCTGCAAGATGTGGTAAATATAATACACTAATCTGCTTTTCATTTCACTGCAGTTTTTGTGTATCTGTTGGGTTCTTTAAGATGACTCGGAAGCTACTGTAGTGCGAGAGAGATGCATAGAATGGAAAGTAAATGAGAGGAAGAAGGACGAAAAGAGAATGCCTTCCGAGTCGTCTTCAGTTATTAGCAAAAAAGTCGAGAGGTAAAAAAGGGGACTTGAACATTGAGTTTTGAAAACGTTCCACACGTTTTCAGGTCTTTTGATCAAATCTGATGATTACATGAAAGCAACTGTACAGTTCTTATTTGATTTTCAATATTTATGGGATTTTCTTGTTTTAAGGATTGTAATTATTGACATATATGGAGCGATAAAATACTGGAACATACAAAGTGAACTAAAATCCAAAAGAGGTTCTTTGTTGTTTTCAAAATTTTTGAAAATGATCTACTTATTGAACTTTTTTATTCGCCAATCACGACGTTTGGCGCAAAAAAATGTAGGGCCGACTCATAATTGCGCTACCAACAAATCATAAATCATCAAAAGTTTTTCACAAAAAATTATAAGAAAAAAGTTTATAGTTGATAAATAAAAGTGTTTGATTCACGTTTTCCCTGAATTTCTATGTAGCTTTCTAGAATCTGATGCTCTAGAAATCAAAGTTCTAGAGGTTTTTAATAATTTTATAAATTTTTGAAAAAATAATATCTATAAAGATTTCAAGTATTTCATGGATATCTATAATTATCATATTTTATTTTTTTTTTTTATAAAATTTCGTAGTATTTCCTGTATTGCTTTAAAGATTTTTGTAATTCGATGCTATGGTATTGAAAATTTCAACGATGTTGCATATTTAGGTTGAATTTTCAGAAAACGATATTTTTTATACTGAATTCTTAGCAATATCGTTTTTGTAGTTTTTTAGTATTAATACAATTTGAAAAAAAAGGTTATTTTTATGGACTTCTATATAGATTTTTAGAACAATATGCTGTAGGATTCAAAGTTCTATAAATTTTTGACAACATTTTATGAGCGGTTGTGAGTAAAAGACGGATAGAGTGGCACTCCATGTTTTCTGTCTCTTACTACATAGTTTGTCTTTTGCTCTCAACTGCTCATATGTACATAGTGTTTGAATATTAATTTATTCCTTGTATTTCTCGCATTCTTTAGTGTTTATGATCTGGGATGAAGAAATCGACCGAAGAACACCACTCGTTTCAGTTGATTTTCTAATACCCTTAACTTATGTGCCCAAACGAATGGTGCTCTTAAGTCGATTTCTTCGTTCCACATACATTGGTCAAATTTTTAAGAATTTTTCAGTATTTCTATGAATTTTTTGTATTATTGTAGATTGCCATAAGATTTCCAGAATTCGATGCTCTAAAATTCAAATTTCAATGTATTTTTATATATTTCCAAGATTACATTTACACGGGTTTTTAGCAGTGCCTGTAGACTTCAATGGATTTATAACAAGAGATTTTTGCCTTTGGGTCTCACCAGACGGCGCTAGTTTTGTAAAAAAACTAATAAGAAATTTATTTTGTAATAAATTTTATAAATTTTCTGTATTTTCATAGTTTTCTAGTATTCATTGTAATATTACGTGGAATTTTCTTGTACCCTCATAGATTTTCATATTCTTTTTTCAGAATTTAATGCTTGAAATCTAAAATATTTGTTTGGATTCTTCAGAAAACATTACTTTCATAGTTTTCTATCATTTCGAGTATTTCTTCAGTGTTTGTATATTTTTTCTAGTATTTTTATGGATCTAAAAATAAAATCCTTCAAAACGCAAGTGTTGATAAGCGTAGCAAGCTAGCAAGTCCTGAACTGGCAAATAAAAAAGTTGAAAAACTTGATAATTTTCGCGAATGAAAAAACTAAAAATGCAAAAAAGAATACTATGTTTATTTTTGGGGCGGGGAATCCGGTACAAATTGTACAATACCTAAGTATCGACGATGGTTTACAGATGATGAAAGTCCGAAAGTCACTGACGGAGATCCTGCTGGAAGTTACGAACGAGGAGATAGGGGCGCTTTGTAGAGAAGCATGGAGTCGCGCACGTTCCAAAGGTATCCTAGAAAGATGCGGTAGACGTGCCTGTATTTCATTCACTCCTGTACGCAGGGCTACGAGAACGTATGGGGTAACACGAGCGTCGCTCTTTGTACACGAAACCTCGTGCATTAAACCAAAGTTGACTTTCAATTTGATAGCGTTCGTTATTCGACTTTACATAATCTGCCCTCGCAGGCTTTTTTCCAATTTTCGCTCTCGTCGATTAACGATCCGCTTGTACAATGCATTGTCGAGTTTTGTCGTTTCGTTGTTGCCGTCGTTGTCGTTTTTTTGGGAGAAAAGAAAAAAAACAAACAAACAAACAAATAAAAAAAAAAAATGAGAGTACAGTGAAGCGTTTCAGTGGGCTCATGAAAAGGGGGTTGGTTCGGGGTTTCGGTTGATGATAGTCGCGGAAAGGGCAGAAATGTCGTGACCGGGAGATGCCAATTACTAAATGCGTGTTTGACTAAAGTCCCCGCAGGAGACACCCCTGTAGCATCCAACGACGCGGCCCCTCTCGATCAGATCTCTCGGAATCTTGGTAAGTTCCTCTTGACTCCATTATCCTGGTCATCGTAGGACATAATTCTAGAACTCTCTGAGTTGTTTGCCTTTGGTCGGGGATCGTACTCTGTCTCTCAAAAATCGCAGCCTTGCCTTGATAAAGCTCAATAACTATAAACTATGTGATAATAAGTTTTTGTTGCTTTTAAATTTTTCGCCAACTACTTTCACAGTGGACACATCTTCAATTTCCTGCCTGATTCTCTAATCCCGAGTACGACCCTTGCCCCTGGTCAAAGTTGGCCAGTTAGAAAACTGTGGTGTCATTTCTTTGTCTTTCAATGGCTTTCTCCGCTCTAGGTCTGGGCATCTACGGCGACAGTAACAGCGAATCCGAGGATGAGGAAGACGGCGAGGGGGGCAAAGAAGAAACGAAGAACGAGGAAGAAGAAGAAGATGACGACAGTGAAGAGGAGCTGAAAGAAACGCTGAGGCGTCGTCAACAGGCGTTTCGCAAAACTGAGGAGGAAATCGAGGCCAGGATCGCGGAGGACGAGGAAAAAGAGCGTAGCAGGTTGCAACAGCTGGGCGACGAGGAAGAAGAAGACAAAGACGCAGGCAACAATGATGTCCTGAGAAATAATCATACTGATAATGCGAGTGGCAAGGCGCTAGGTAGGTTTTCGAGAAAAATATCATGTATTGGCTCAAATTTTAAAGGAATTAACAATATTTCGCACGCTTCAGTTGATGAAACAGACAAAGTGGTTAGAAGCGAAAAAGGAGAGAGGGAGTCGGAAACGGGTTCGAGCAGCAGCAACAGCAGCAGCGGCAGTGGCCACACGCCGAGTCCCGCTGTCGTCGCGAAGCCCGCAAGCACGCCATCCAATGACAATGAAGACGCGGACCAAGTCTCACGCTCTAGGAGCTCGTCTAGTTCGTACGGTTCCTCAAAGAATCGCCGGAAGCATGGCAAAGACAAGCGTCGCAGCAAAAGCAAGAAGTCAAATCGCCAAAGCCGAAGTAGGGACAGAGATAAGAAACGGCGTTCGAAATCAAGGTCCAGGTCGAGCACTTACAGTAGAGTGAAGAACCGAAGCCGGTCTCGGTCCCGGGACCAGGACCGAGACAGGCGTCGCTCTTACTATGCGGGCAGGTCGCGTAGAAGCGAGTCTAAGTCTAGTTACAGGAAAGTTAGGTCGAGGTCTCGGGAGCGGAAACGGTCCAAGTCGCGAGACAGGAGAAGGTCGAGATCCAGGGGTCGACGGAAATCGCGCTCCAGGTCTCATGGCTCTTCCAGAAGACGCGTTCGCAGCAGGTCTCGGACCAGCAGGCGCTCGCGTTCCTGGTCCCATCATTCGAGTCACCGTGATGGTAAGAAGTCGTCGCGTCGATACAGGGACTGAACTCTGCCTCTCACCAAGGTTGTACGATGTTTAAAACTATTTTTTGCTTGTCACTGCCCACTTTTTTTTTATATTGTTGGGTTTACATAGGAGGGGTCAGCTTTCATAAGAGCCAATGTAAACTTTATTTGTCCAAAGCAGGGTGGTTTAACTTCCATAAGAGCCAATGTAAATCTTCTGATTAGCTTCTGCGCCCTCTGCAAAGATGCAAACGGGCAGGGAACTAACGGTGCGAGGATAGGGATAAGGCGGCAAATTCAAAATACATTTGTAACGTCTTGTCTCGTTTTCACTCTTTTATGATAACATTGGCTTCTGAATCTTAATAATTACAATAAAAACGTTGAGAAAAAGTGATCCTTGATAATTAAAGAGGTAATAAACGGTGTTTTCGATCCATGATATATTTTTTACTAAATTTCCCACTTTTAATTTTTTTTTGCTTTTGGGGACAGAAATGATACTTTTTGTTGTTTGTATAATATTTTATTTTTTCTACTTTTTATGCCTCGGGAGAAGATTTATCAGATTTTTTTTTATTCAGATGTAAAAAGATGTGAAATTGGAGAATCTTAGTTTAAAAATGGGTATGAATTTTCAGGGAAATTTTTTTTTCGTTTTCATATTTCAAAATAATAGTAAAATTGCACGACTGTAAATTTGTGATTACTTCGCTTGATTTTGTTTTGATGAAACTGTCACAACAAAACTTGACAAAACTGGGCGGTGACTGTGTCGCCGTCTAGGATGTTGCAAATTTTTTGGGAACTACACAAGCACTGAATTTTTGGACGAAGTTAAACCACACTAGTTCAAAGTATGCAATAGAAATCGATGATAAACTAAATCTTATGTTGAATTCTTTGCTGGAGTTGACCCCCTATGAGTTTACATGATTTCGAATGCTGCATTGTGATCAGAAACATTTAGTAATCTAAACGAATGTTTGTGTATTTTGATCAAGGAATTTACATTTCCTGTTTCTTCAATGCATAAATTGTGACATTAGCCTTTGAAACTGGGTGTACCTTGGAACTCTTTAAAATAAAAATTACGCCTCGATTGAAGTTGATTGGCATCACTGCAATAGTGTCGAAATAATAAAAACTTTGTTATGGATATTTAGTGACTTTTTGACTTGAGATTTTAAAATTCGAAAATCCATAATAAATCACCATTCACTGTAAAGTGATGATTTCATACCGAATATGACCACAATTTTTTTAGACTCGTGAGTTTCAGTGGTGTTTATATTTGAAATTTTATTTGCTGTTTTGTTTTTTTGCATTTTTGTTTTGATGAGTTTGAGATACACCTTTGAAAGTTATGTTTGAAGTACTTAACAATATTGACTTTTTGCAACTGTAAGTTTTCATATGGTCCTTTGAAACCAACGTCAAAAGTAAAAGGATTCGCCATGATTTAAGGCTGTGAAGTTTAGTTTAAAAAAATCCTAAATAAGTAATTTTTGATTAGTATTTTTGTCTTGAGGAATGTTTTTTTGTTGCAGGCTCATATTCAATCATCCCCAAAGTGGTAAAAGTGCTCAAGTTGGATGCCCAATGTAAAATACAATTTTTAATATCATAAAATTTCCGAGTGACAGTTTTTCAAATTGCTAATTGTGAATGGTATACATTACAGTGAGTTTTTTGACACTCCGTTTGTGGCATTGTTTTTTTTGTTCTATAGCGGGAGTTTAGAGTTTTCATCATCGATCAGCGACCAATGTAAATATAACGAATATATTATAAATTTACATCAAGTAATGCTATTCACAGGATTAAAGAAATCTTATAAAACATATCACCATTCTTCGGCTTTTATTTCTCAGCATCCTATTTTTATTTCTCAGCTTAAAAGAAAGGAAAATAACACATCAATTGTGGGGTATTTATATTTCTGTTTTATTCAAATCAGGCTTCTTGAAAATCGCAGTAGCATATATACATACATTTGACTGTTGGATTATACTTCACAATCTTTTATACATTTTGTACAGATGTAAAAATTTTCAACAACATAAATTCGTATTTGAATTGAGAATTTCCAACATGAAATAGTTCTTTTTTGAATTAGGCAATATGTCGTCAAGAGTGTCTTAGATTGATATCCTGGAAGACAATCAATTTTTTTCATTGAAAAAAATCGTAATTCAATTAAAGCCTTGAAATGACTATTTGATTTTTATTACATAGAATTCAGCTAGTGTCGCACATGTACCCAATATAATTTCATAAATTAAAATTTGATATAATTTTTTTTAAACCTCGTGAATTGATTTCAAGCTTTAATATATTTACAAGGCGTATGCAAAATTCAATGCTTTTCTCAAATTTTCCATACAAAAAGGCATACAAACTTTTTATTATCAGTCAATCATGTTTTCCATCCAACATATTTTCTATTCACATCACATTTACTAACAAAATAGTTTTGGTTTTTCTCTTCCTCCCTTTTACTATACACTTTAGTCACCTTTATTGGAATGCTGATGTTTACAAGAAAAAAGATTGGTTTTCCAACATTTTCAATGGTGTACCATAGTGCGTCAAATCATTTTCCATAACGTTGCTGGCATTTATTGTACTTGTTCAAAATATCTAAAAATTCGTTGACAGTAAAGTCATGGTGTGTAGGCAAAAGGCTGAAAAAAAATTATTGTTTAGTTTGGGGTGTCAGAGTATATTCAGATTGGAAACTTGCAAAAATTCAGGTTCTTACAAAAATTCCGTGACTCTTGTATGCCATGGAAGAAAACCATATGTGCACATCGTTTTCCCGCAAACGATTGCAGCATCGGGTTCCGGAATTCCATTTTTTGTCAGCATGTCGTTGATTAGCCCTATGGTGATTTCTTCTATTTTCATAGTGCCCGACAATACTGTTTTCGCCAGATTTTTTGTTACTGCAATAATCTCTTCTTTCCCATCTTCGTAGGAAAGACATTGTACCCTTGTTTTGTGCTTGATTCCTACAAAAATGATAATTTTTATTGATGAAAAATGCATTCATAACAAGGGCTTACAATAACTTTACTGAATAATATTACTAATGAGAAAAAGCTTCAAAAAGTCGAAGAGTATTGTGAATTAAAAAAACTTTACCAAAGTTAGTTTGTCTTCTATTTTTTGGGGTTTTATTTACTCATCCACCTTGGAAAATAGACAATTAAAATTACCATTCTTGCCATTTTTAGTTTTTTGAGCAGATTTGTCAATGTCCCACTCAACATGTTCTTCTAAGCTTGGCATCTGCTTTGAAAATATTTCCTTGATAGTCCTTCCATTTTCTTTTAAGAAACCTGAAAAAATAGTACATTTATATGATTAGCAAAAAGAAAGAGAAATGTCATTGAATGCAATCATTTTTTTCTGTTGAATAATATTTGAAAAAAAATTGATTAGAAATTGTTACAAATAGTATGAAAAAACTAGGTGTTTCATGTTTTTTAAACTTAACACTATTTCCGTAGTAGGTACACATGTCCCTAAAGTTCTAAACGTTTAGAAATGAATGAAAACAAAAAAAATGTCGTCCATCATTTCTTATAGTTAATGTAATGTATATTGAATAATATTTAATAAATATTATTTAATTTTACTACATATTTCTCAGTTTCAACTGGAAAAGAAATGCAAAACCTATGTTTTTTTAATTTTCATTTATTTCTTAAAACCTTTGGAACTTGAAACACATTAATACACTGCAAAATTGTAGTTTATTTTTCTTATAAACAAACTGAACTCTGTATTTTCTGCTTACATAAACACTTCCTCAAAGATAACAATAGTTACTCAATCAAACGCTTTTCAAGGTCACCAATGACTACTTTGAAATAAAAGCATTAAAAATTTGTATTTAATAGAAATACTTGATAAATATTTTTGTAGAACGTTTTTGCAGAAAAATATAAAAAATAATTTTTTTTTCTTTATTTTCAAAACCTGGTTAAAAAATCACTGTATAACATGATTTACTTTTTCATGTAAATTATCAATCTAAAAACTGTTGTTAATAATGATAAACTTAAAATTTTTGTAAGTTTTGAAGATACAATCAGAAGACTGGAAACGTTGATAATATTTTAAAAGTATTGAATTTTTTATTCATCTAATTTCCATATTTGGAAATTTTTAGAATGTTGTATCATTTAATAATATTAATTATTTGTTGAAATTCTAATCAGAGTACACTATGTATCGAAACAAGGAAACTCTTATGGTTTTTGTTTCTAGATTTTGGTGTATGCTTTTTCATTTATTTTTCAATGTAAATTTATCAACGACTGTTTTTATTTTCAATATTATATAATTTATCAAAAAATCAATGAACTTGTAAAGACAATCAAATAACTAAAAGTTATGAGTCAACAAATCTACTATGTATTCGTTAGTTATAATAAAATATGATTTTAAATTTTTTTACATCCATTTTTCAACTTCGATTCATCTATCAAAACTTTTTTTTCAATCTTATATCATGTATCAAGAAATTAATGAACTTTAAAGAATTACTACCAAAGTCTTCCTATTTACAAAACTTGGCCAGATTTTATAAAGATTTTATAACGTAGATAATTTTCTAAGAAATTTGGCGATTTTATAAGGAATTTTAAATTACATGGAATTTCTTAGAATTAAGTTTAGATTGAAAATCACAACGATGTAAACTTTCCAAAAATTGTTGTCTTTCAACCCTATTTGGACTCAAATTTTTTATCTGTAATTAGTAATTTTATGGGTAAATTCATAGTAGTTTTATTAAAATCCAATATACAAACTTATTTAAAATGACTATTTTAATGATTCACAAACTGTACACTTGTATGACGGCGACTTTGCTAGGGTTACCAAATATACAGTCATGTATGTAAAATAAAAAAATTGATATCAAATTATTCTTGGCTACATTATTTTGTATTTTACATGTATGATTGATTTATTTAAACATTAATTGTTATGTATATCCATACCTTGTATCAAAAAAAGTTTTATGGAATAAAATTAAAGAATATTTTTGTAATTTTTATTTATAAAAGATAATAATTATACCCATTGTTGAATATTTTTTTATTAAAAAGGGCAAATAAGGAAAAAGGAAAAAATAAAAAAAAAAAAAAAAAAAAATTGAATAAGAAGGAAAGTAACATTTTTCATTGGAGTCAATAATTTTTTACTGTCAATTTTGATCTATATGCATTATGAAATAAAAATATTTCTAGTTTAAATAACTGAAGAATATTTCTGCAATTTTTAAACATAAAAAAAAAATAAATGAGTGATTGTATTTCTCCTTATTCAGAAATGCACATCGGAATTTTCCAAAGAGTACAATCAAGTGAAAAAAAGTTGAACTAGAAGAAAAGGAACGTTTTCCACTGAAGTACCTTGAATTTTGTTATGTCATTTCTTGTATTTCTTTATACACTATTTTATATTAAAACAAAATTCATTCAAATTTGCAATAACTATTAAACTATGATCAAATAAACAATATAAATTATGTAAGTTTCATATTGAGGCAAAAATAAAGCGATTAAAAAAATTATTCAAACCAATATTTTCATTTCTGAAAATACTAATTTTTATGTAAATATCTATAGTGATTTTAATCTTAATATCTTTGTTTAAATTTTTAATTTGATTTTTCAAAATAAATCTGTTTTAAATTTGTTTAAAATTGATCATTGTATCTAGAAACATCACGAAATATCAGTAATACCAAAACTTTACTGATAATTATTAATATTTTTCTTTACTGATATTTTTCTGATATTTTTCCCTTCCCTATAGTACAAAGTAAAAATTTTACACAGAAAAAGTTATTGGCATAAAAGAAGTATTACTGAAATAACTTTCATTAAAGTTGATGAATATCTTTCTATATAATGAAAAAACTTGATCCCACTTACTCAGACAAATTTGGAATGAAATTCAATTTCTTTTAAAAATTTATGATTTTTTATATCATTTATTTCTATAATATTCATTTTTTTAATAGTATTTATATATTTTATATTTTTTTCAATTGTAAAATTTATCATAAAAATTCCACCGTTCATAAGAAATTTATGGGGCTCAAATATTTACTTTTCTTATAAGAATTTTACCATGTTTTATAAAACTCAAAATTACAAGGCAAAGTTATTGAAAATCAGAAAAATTTTATTATTCATTAAATATTATTTTATTCAAAACTGGGAGCATGAAATGTTGAATGAAAATTTTAATCTACGAATCCCTTGAATGAAAATAATTAATAAAAAAAGGGTTCTTATCACTCACCATTGTTATCGTAAAATGTAACGTAAGGTATCCCCGTGATGATGCACCAGGTAAGTAGTCGAGCTAGGTCGAAAAACGAAGGTTCCTCGGGACCGAGGATTAGTGCCAGGTGCTTCGGGAGCCTTTTCAAACTTCGATTGTGCTCGAGGATGATTTTCGTACTTGACACGTCGTCGCTAGGATGACGAAATCTCCAATAACGACGTTTCGTCAGAAACCACAGCGAACGCGTCGTCTCGCAGAAGCTGTACAAAAGGTGCGCGAGGAGCAAAAGCACCCGAAGAAGGAAAGACATTTTTTCAATTCACTATCGCTGCAAGTGTCATTGTTGTGAATGTAAAATAATGCGCGATAACGAATCGGTGCGACACGAAATTTCACACACCCTGCACCGGCACTTCTCCCCACCAGGGTTTGACCACGTTTGACCGTCGAACGTCACGCGGGTTTCCAAAAGCAATTTTTCATTTTAAACAATGATTGTTTACTATTTTAGTACAGTTGGTGAGTGGAATTCTGTAGCACAACAAAGACAATTTTATGTTTCGCTAAACGCTAGAAAAAGACCGACTATGGATACGATGAATTTTGGTTTTTTTGTTTTTTGATAGAAATCAATAACTTTGATTTTTCAGAAATAGTATAACTCGCATGATGCATAGACCTTATAGTACATGGACTGGCCATTCTCCTATCTGTCCCAGCAAAAGTGGTTGGCCAAACATTGGATGTTGGACTCGGTCTTCATCGTATTGATAGTATACCTATATATACGTATATATATAGCATGGTATTGTATATATAGTAATAGTGTTCTACAGTATATATAGTAATAATATAATATTAAAACGAAGACTGAGTCCAATCTCCAGTGTTTGGGTGAATGGCCAGTCCATGTACTATAAGGTCTATGGCATGATGCCATTTCAAAGTAACAGAAAAAAATATAGCGGAATCGCATTTTTACAATGAGCAACAATGAGTGTAAAGTTGTAATTTCACGGAGCGTTTTTGACGCCAGCGTCAAGCATTGTGAGGGTAACGTGATCCGAATTAACGCCCGAGCATTGACGCTAGGGATCAGCGATATTGTTGGCTTCTCTCTCTCGCTAAACGACAGCTGTAATAAGCGAGAAAAGGACACAATGCGATATCGCCGATCCCTAATGACGCCGTTTTTTTGGCGTTAAAACTCGAAGTTTTGGCGTTCAGCGTGTGGCGTCAAACGTTAGTTTATTGACAACTCTGTTAAACATGATTTATCTTGTTTATCTGAAACGCGGCGTTGTTCCAGGATCAAATTTTTTTTTGACTGTCACAATGCTTGACGCTGGCGTCAAAAACGCTCCATGAAAATGAACCTTAAAAAATGGTTGTGAGGGTTGGGAGCGTTGTGAGAATGTTGATATTCTATTACCGATTCTTGATATAAAATAGCAAGATATAACGAAATTCGTTACACAAAAATAAAATTTTTTCATATTTTTTCAATAAAAACAATTGGCAAAAAATAAACAGTAAGTTTCAAAATATATCGATAACTCTAGTTAACTAGTGATAAGTCATGACAAAGTTGAACACTGATATACAAATGACAGTTGGGAATCACAAAAAAGTGTTTGTGAGTTCACTAAAATCACAAGTCAGGAGTTCGGGTAAAGTCGGGTGTAGTCGGCAACAGTTGGGTGTAGTCGGCAACAGTCGGCTGCAATCGGCAGTCGGTGATTTCAGTGATTTTCAGTGTTATTCACTGTTATTCACGTTCACAGCAGTTCACAGTGATCAACAGTGATTCAGTGATCATCTGCGTCCGCGTTTAGTCGGTCGGTTCCTGTATTTATTTAGTCGAGTGCGAAACGGTAAAGTACTTGTACGGATTCGCCGCCGTGTGTGTTCAATCTGTGCGGGACTTACTACGTGACGGGCGACAAGTACGCGCGCCAAACGGATTATCGAAAAGCTGGAAACACATCGGAATTCACAACACCTGATTTCGGAGTTGGACGGCTGCAATAACCAGCAATAACAAAACGAGAGTTTGGTTCGAAACGTCGGAAAGTGTGGACAGTTACAATGGCGCAACAGAGCAAAGGCGCCCTGATTGGGAAAAGCTTACAAAAGCACGCGGGTCGGCTTCAAGAAAAGGTACGTTAATTTCGAGTACATGAGCCGTGTAGGATCTAGAATTGCTTAGAACGTCGAGCGAATGTGTGTGTGCGTGCTTTCAAAAGGAGCGATTTTGCGGAAGTTAAAAACCGGGAAAATTACGGGGATTTCGTAATGATGAAATTTTGACGTTTTTCGATTTGACAGTTGTCAAATTGTACGTGTAGAGGCCGGAAACGAATTTTTCGGCGTCATGAATGTGACATCAAAAATTGGAATTGAAATTCCATTACTTCACGTGAAAACAACAGAATTAAATTGAGTTTGTTTTATTAAAACCGTATTTCATTTTTTTTTATATACAAATTTTATTTATGTATTCAAAATCTCATTGTACTGCGTGTACTCTTTAAATTACCAGCTGCGTTTTTCAATACCTCCTTAAAATCTACTTGAGTGGTTGTCAAAGCTGTCGTAATTGATTTAGCAAGCCAAAGTTGTCCATGACGTTTTTTTCGTTGACAACTGTGTGCAAGCGACTCAAATTTTGCAACTGATATGAATGGTATGCATGTTTGTCATTTCCACCTCATGGAATTATTATACTTAATCAGTTGTTATTAAAAATTGATATTAGTATTATTATTATATCAATTTTCAAACCAAGGATATAATTTTTAGTATAATATGAATATTATAATATACTATATACAATGATACTTTTTATATCAATTCATTTCAATTAAATTTGGGTCATTATTTTATTTTTAAATGAAACTTTAAATACTGTATCTTGGTCGAAATAATGAGGTTTATATTTTTTTTTTCAGATTTTCAAAAAATGATATTTTCTGTTTACAGAAAATTTTTTTTTTTTTTGAATATTCATGATTTTACCAAAAATCAAGAGATTGTGTTAGTTGTACATTTAAAATGTGTGGTATTATCCACACTGTTCAATTATGGCATTGACAACTATACAATTATTGAAAAAACATTTACAATTATTAACAAACATTAAGAACAACATTTTTTAAGGATTTTTTTATATGAATAAGATTATTTATAATTCCATTTTGTTTTAAATTTCCTATGTATAAAAATTTTTGTCTGAAAGTTACGATTTTTCTAAAAAAGAATTGTTTTTCTCTATATCAATTACTAGGGTAACCCTTATTTCTGAAGTGTTGGACTATTTTTCCGTTTTTTTTTTGGTCTGAAAAAACCAAAGCAATAACAAATATTTTTTTCCAAAATTGGAGTGAAATTACATACCTAATATATACATGAGAAATATAGTGACAAAAGTTTTGATTCGTAAATATACATTATTTTTTTATATGTCCCACATAAAAATTAATAACTTTTTGAGAAATGCATATAAATAAATATCTATAAATATTATCTGATTTGATTCAAATTAAAAAAAAATTTTTTTTATTGGTAAAAAAGTCAGTAAATGATCTATAAATGATATTTTTTAATAAAATTTTTTTAAACTTTGATTATTTCAGGCATAGAATGGAATTGAAAAATATCCTGATTTTGTAGAAATAACAGCTATTTTACTAATAGATGTAAAGGAAAACATTTTTATTTTTTGGAAACATCATAACCTTCAGACAAAAATTTAACAAAATAGAAGTACCAAATATCATCTTCGTATACAAAAAATGTGAGGAAAAATAGAAATCCTTTTTTCCCATGCATCCGTAAAAAAGGCCACTTTATTTCTATGGAATGTGGGAACAAAAGCCCCTTTTTGGGGTACTCGGAAATCAGCGGGAATTATAAATAAAACCATAGGAAAATATTCATAAATCCCGGATCACAGGGAAGAAAGTTGCCTGATCCGTGATTTATGAATATTTCCCTAGGGTTTTATTGATAATTCCCGCTGATTTTCAAGTACTCCAAAAAGAGGATTTTGTTCCTGCGTTCCATAAAAATGAAGTGGCCACTTTTACACATGCATGGGAAAAAATATTGTATGCTACACGAGA
>JAPYZL010015422.1:0-11542 GCA_030522825.1 Platygaster orseoliae
AATTTCAAATTTGAATAACTTCTTTGTTTTTGAGTTTTGCAAAAAGTAGTAAAGGACTTTTCGACTCGAAATTGAAAAAGGAATTCAGGATTTTTTTTTTTATCGCGGACTTTGGGACACCCTGTATATATTAGTTCCAGGATTATTATTTACATTTGAAAAATAAGGAAACATAGCATTAAACTTGGTATGGTATATTATATACCTTATTTAAATATTCAACTATTTTTCAAGATCATTGACAATCTTTCTTGCTTTAAATGTTTTTTATTTTTCCAACATTCTTGAAATTTTGAACATGATACAAGCTATTAAAACTTTAGAAATTTGAATTAAAAATTATGTAATACATTTAGATCTTTCATAATTGTTGAATCTTTTTCAAATTTTACAATTTTATATTAGAAAATTGAAAAACATGCATATTTCCAAAAAATATGACATAAACCTTCTATTGCTCAAGTCTCAATAAATAATAATTTTTGTTTAAAACTTAATATCCATGTAACCTTGATAAGTTCAACAAAAACTCTCATTTTATCAAAGTAAAATGTTTTATTTTCAGATAAATTCTGCTTAAAGTCAAAAATGGAAACCGATGATATCGAAGTTATTGCTGTTTTTCCAAATTCCAAGGTCAATGTAGTTTCCACGAAACCCAGCCCTGGAAAAGCCAAGCCCTCAATCCACATCAACCCCAAAATGCAATCAAAAATTCACGTCAATCCAAAATTGATCAATATAAAAATTCCAGAGGAAAAACAAATACCTCAAATCCCTGAAAAAAAAAATTCGATTTTTGTGAACCCAAAACTCATAGAAACTTGGTCTTCAAAAATGAAAGAAATCGAAAATCTTCCTCCAGTTAGCACACAAATTATTCCAAATTCAAATCTGGTAGCTGTTTCTAAAAGAAAATTGATACGAATGAAGAAAAATCCTAAAGCTGTAAATAATTCCATTGCTCCTGTGACAAAAATTGGGGAAAGTTCAGTTCTTAAGGGAAAATTGAAATTAGATAATCGAATTAAAAATTCCTGTTCTCCAAAAAGTCCAATAGTGAAAGGAAAATTGAAAATCGATCACCGAGTGAAAAATGTTAATTTTGTTGCAAAAGTTGTGAAAAGTCCCGTCATTAAGGGAAAATTGAAATTAGATAATCGAATGAAAAATTTGAATGTCACGAGAAATGAAGTGAGAAAAGAAAAATTGAAAATTGATAATAGAGCGAGAAATGCAAACTTTGTAACGAAAATTGGGAAAAGTCAAATTGATCGAGGAAAATTGAAGTTGGATAATAGGGCAAAAAATTTGAGTGCAATATCACAAGTGAAGGAAAATGTGGCTGTGAAAGAACATTTGAAATTGGACAATTCGGTGAGAAAGAGAGCGACTGTCAACAAAATTAGGTAAAACATCAATCCCTGAAAAATTATAATTTTTTGTTTTTTTTTTGTGTAAGTAATGGCAGAAATTTAGTTGTATTTTCAGAAGGAAATCAAATATCATTTCTATCGGCGGAGTCATGTACAAATCCACAGGAAATCGACTTGTGAAAAGCAATTACACTCCTTTAAAAAGTAAATAACAATGTTTAAAAATTTCGAATTTTCTGTTTGAAACTCATTTTACAAACAAAAATCGTTTCAAAGGGAAGCGCAGTTTGTCTGGGCAATTTATCGTGACGAAAGATGGAAAAAAAATGCGCAGATTGGATTCAACAAAGAAAAGGTTGTCTTTGGAAAATGTAACCAAAGACATTCCTAAACGAAGGTCTGCAGGTCAGTTCATCGTGACGAAAAATGGGAGAAAAATGTGTCGATTGGAGGACTCGACAAAAAGAAAATTTTTGGAAAAAATAGTCAAAAATTTGCCAAAGTTCAACCAGACTCGAAAATCCAACCCAAAAAAGTACATTAGGTAAAGAGAATTTATCTAATAAAAACTAAGAATGTCAGGATGCTTTAAAAAATGCATACTTTTTTCCAGTGACAAAGTGAAACAAAAAAGTCTCCAAATCCTGAGGAACAAGCTGAGAAAAAATAACCAGCCCTGTTTGATGTTTCAAAAATTTGGTTACTGCGCGAACAATGTAAAAGGAACATGCTCGAAAGTCCACGATCAAAATCAAATCAGTCTTTGCAAGAAGTACGAAATTAGTGGTATTTATGTTAACTAACTTTTTTTCATTATTAATGGTTTTTCGAAGATTTTTGCAGGGAAACTGCTTTGGCGAGTGCAAACTGTCACACAATGTGGGCCCAGAAAAAATGCCGACTTGCAAGTACTTCCTGATGGGCTGCTGTAGTCGTGAAGCTTGTTCGTATCTTCATGTCAAAGTTTCGGACAGCACTCCGATTTGTTTGGAATTCCTTCGAGGGTATTGCAAAAAAGGCAGCGAGGTGAATAAAATTTTTCATAATTTGGAAAATTTGATAAATTTTATAATTAGGGGCTGTCCACATATTACATCATCAATTTTTTACCTATTTTTGACCCCCTCCTCCCCCCACGTCATTAAATCAAAACTACTGGCGCGAAATTTGAAAAAATTTTCCTCAACTTTTTGATAAAAAGTTCTATTTTTATGATCACGTCATCATCTTTGGACCCCCTACCCCCCCTAATGCCAATATCCATCATCAAACTTAAAACTCCCCCCCCTCCCTAAGTGTGATGACGTAATATGTGTACAGCCCCTTAGTCAGGGTGTCTACTCGACCGGGAAAAAATCGGGAATTTGCTTAAAGCAGCAAAAACCAGGAAATGACTGGGAAAATCTAGATTTCTAGTGAAAAAAAAAGATAAATTTTCAAATTTCGCGCGAAAAAAATTTTTTTCTGCCATATTGGTTGCTGTTGCTTATGAACGTGAAAATTTCTGGGTCAAAACTGACCAGGGGAAAACCAGTAAATGACTGGAAATTTGAAAATAGCCGATCGATAGACACCCTGTTAGTGAAAGCAAGCAAAAAAAATTTATTGAACATTTCATTGCTCTTGTACAGTGTAAGCAGCGCCATGTCTATGCTTGTCCTGAATTCGAAAAAACCCAGAAATGCAGCAAAGGTAAGTATTGCACGTATCCCCACTTATCCAAAAACTCAAAATCCCCCCAAAGGATTCCTTCTTCCCCTTGCACGAGCCAACGTTATTACCAAGGCAAAGTACAAGAAAAAAATTCCCAAAACATGGATTCAGTAAATCAAATTACTTGCCCCGAAAATGATGAACGAGCCAGGCCATCTATCGGCCAATTGCCCGCCTTTATTCCAATCAACTGATTTATCAAATTTTCTCCATTCCTGATGAATTAAGTAAAGAGTGATGTACAAACAGTGTGTTTATTGCCAGATCTTTACAAGAACCTTTAGTCATAAGAACAAATCTATTTTGTGACATTATTTTCTATGCAAATATAATGTATTACGTCATTTGTTTTGCGAAATAAAGAATTTACACTGGATTACAGCGTTTACAATCATGGTTGTTTTTCTATACAATTGGTTACAACATTGCTACAATATCGGCGACGTGCACTTGAAAAAAAGCTGGATCAAATTCCGCTTTCCTTTTTTTCCCCTTGGTTTTCCAATTTCAAGAAATTCCTCGAAAAACATGTATCACACGCGGCTAATTGAGCTTACGCGATTTACTGAAAGATATCCCTTTATGTATTTTTAAGGTGCGCAACTTCGGGACATTAAGATTGCGAAAAAAATTTTGTTATTTTCCTCCTTTGTCAATGTTCTTATCGATTCTGGATCATGTAAAACTTCTTTGTCTTCTTCTTCAGCTTTTTGTTTTCCTTTTGCAAATTTTCGATCTGCTCCTCGAGCTCGGCGAGGACCACCTCGGAGTTTTTGATTTTCCGGCGCATCAGTCGCATTTTGTTTTTCGTGGAGCGCTTCATTTTTTTGCATTTCGCTTTGGCCTCTGCCAAATTTTCTTCGAGGTACATTATTCCAATTGACATATCAAGGAGTTTCTGCTTCATGGATAGACAGTAAAAATGATTTTCCGGCTCCTCCAAAGATCCAGCATTGGTTTGGGAGGAGCCTTCCGGGGTTTTTTTGTCGTTCTCGATGTAGTCGACAATGTCGTCAAGCATGAGCAAAAGACGTTTTTTCTGGTCATCGTTGACGGCGTCGCCGAATTTAGAGTGCTTGTCTTCGAGGATGCTGAAATTTTGCAGGATTTCCTCGCACCTTTTGAGATTCTCTTGGGCCAGGCGACATCGCAGACGTTCGGTTTTGTAAAAACTTGAGAGGATTTCAAGTTGCTTCTCTTGGGTTTTGGAGGTTTTGTCGTTCAGTACCTGCGAAGAAATTTTTGGTTAGATTATATAACAATAAATTTCACTTTCTTGACTCTAGCTTTCATTGAAAGTTTTTGAATTATACTGGGGAAAGAAAATGGAATAAAAGGGAACTTTATTTGAGGATTATGATTTCATTAGTGGGATATTTTTGACACTGAAGAAGTTCTGAATAGAAGGATGAAACGTTGGTCATGTATTGAGAAGTGTTTTAGTGTCCATGTGCTGTTTCACATTCTAAGTCTTTTTGGACATGTATAAAGGGGGACGAATTCAAATTATTTGATATTGGCAATAAATTTATGTTTAAATTGAAGGAATAATAATTATTAATAGATTTATGTTTTGTGTTTGCAAAGATCAGCGCTTACTTTGTTTAGATCTGGGATTTTTTGCTCTGTCTCTTTATTTTCATTTTCAAGGTTTGTCAATTTTTCCTCAAGGGTTTTCGAAAAAGAAGGCTGAGTTGTAGGTTGTAGGAACTCCGATGGAGTATGAAGTTGAAAAGGGCTGTCGGTTTCTGGGTATATTTCTTCACAAAAATCGCTGCAGGTCGAGACACTCAATAGTTCAGGATCGGCGCTTTTGTTCAAATCGTTCATCTGTGGAGAATATTTTGATGATGAACAAATCTAAAGGTACATCAAAATTTGCAAGAAAAATTGTAACTATTTGAACAATTTTTTAATGACTTTAAAAAATAGTTTCTCTATGGAGCGAATTTTCAAATTGACCAACTTCATATTCACAAAAAACGAAAGTTTTCAGGATTCGTATATTTCATAAAAACTTGAGTTCAGTTAATTAGAAACTTAAACTTATTGCGAGTGTTTCAATTCAAAAATTTTTAGATTTCCATCTTTGTATGGTTTAAAATTGATCATTTTTGGAATTTCGATTGTTTTTATGTTGAGATTTCACTCATAAAACTATAATGTAGGATCTTTGATTTTTCAAACCCTTTAAATAATAGAATCAAATAAAAAAGCATGCATTTTCATTTCTAATTCATAAAATATGGTGAATCTTTCATGGAACTTAGTAGATCGAATTAAAAAATTTTGGCGATAAATACAAATTTGAAGTGTTATGAATAAAAAAAAATCCAAATGAGTTTGGCAAACTTTTATGACATTGGCAAGTCTTGAATAGTTAGTGTCATGTTGGAAATTTCGAAAGTTTTTTAAAATCAAAAAACATTGGGACCTAATATCTCAAAAAAATATGAAAAATTTATAAAACTTTATGAAATTTTTATTAATTGAATAGATAGTCTTTATTGTGATTTTTATTTGAAATAAGAATGATTTTTTTTTGTATGAGTAAAAATTTGAAAAATTTACTAAAGTTTCAACAATCTGGATAAATTTTTAGGTAATTTACAAATCGATTATTTGAGGAACTAAAAATTCTGGTTTTTAACATTTTTCAATCATGAATTTTCAAAGTTTCAATAATTTTTCATCTTGAGATTCGATTCCCAAAACTCTAGTCCTGGATTTTCAAATTTTCAAACCTTATATAACCCAATATATTTCAAAAAATTCTTGATTTACTTTGCATCTCTCATGAAACATCGAATTTCAAAGTTATCGTGATCACTGAAAATTTAAAAATATTATCAATTACTAAAAATCTACAAGAGTTTGGACAAACTTTTATGAAATTTAGAAAATTTTTCAAAATCAAGACAATAGGACTCAATATTTATAAGAAATAGGAAAATTTTTCATTCATTTAATAACTGTTTAAATTATTATATTTCTTTGAAATACAAACAATAATTTCTTCATTTCTGAATACAAATTCGAAAAACTCCAAACATACGAAAAATTTACAAAAATTCCAATAATCTGGATAAATTTTCAGGTAATTCAAAAATCGATCGTTTGAGGAACTAAAAATTCTAGTTTATAACATTTTTAAATCATAAATTTTCAAAATTTCAATGATTTTTAATCTTGAGATTCGATTTCAAAAACTCTAGTCCTGGATCTTAAAATTTTCAAACCCTAAATAACCCAATATATTGCCAAAAATTCTTAAATTCCTTTGCATCTTTCAAAAAACATCGATTTTCAAAATTTTTATGATCAATGAAAATTAGAAAATTATCAATTACTAAAAATCTCAATGGGTTTGACAAACTTTTATGAAATTTGGAAAATTTTTATTCATTTAATAAATTCTCTTCATTATTATATTCTTTAAAATACAAACAATAATTTCTTCATTTCTGAATACAAACTTGAAAAACTCCAAAAATTCCAAACATTCACAAAAGTTCCAATAATCTGGATGAATTTTCAAGTAATTCAAAAATCGATCATTTTTGAAACTAAAAATTCTCGTTTATAACATTTTTCAATAATAAATTCCCAAAATTTCAATAATTTTGCATCCTGAAATTTACTTCCCGAAACTCTTGAATTCCCTACAATTTTCCATAAAAAAAAAACATGAAACCTCAATTTTTTCTCCACCAATAAAAACTTTAAAAAAAATTCCTTGAAACCAATTACTTTGAATAGTATCTTTTCTTCCAAGGTTGCTATTTTTTCCTTCAATTCTTCAATGTATTTCTTTGAAGTAGAAACGATTATTTCTTTTTTCTGAATACAAACTTGAAAACTCCAAAAATATGAAAAATGTACAAAATTTCCAATAATCTGGATTAATTTTCAGGTAATTTAAAAATCTATCATTTGAGGAACTAAAAATTCTGGTTTAAAACATTTTTCAATTATAAACTCCCAAAATGTCAATAATTTTGCATCCTAAAATTTACCTCCCAAAACTATTGAATTTCTTAACATCTTACATAAAAAAACACGGAATCTAAAAATTTTCCCCACCAATAAAAATTCCTTGAAACCAATTATTACTTTGAATAGTATATTCTATTCTTCCAAAGTCGCTATTTTTTCCTTCAATTCTTCAATGTATTTTTTTAAAAGGACAAATGATTATTTCTTTATTTCTGAATACAAACTTGAAAAACTCCAAAAATTCCAAAAATTTACAAATGTTCCAATAATCTGGATGAATTTTCAAGTAATTCAAAAATCTATCATTTGAGGAACTAAAAATTCTGGTTTCAACATTTTTCAATCATAAATTCCCAAAATTTCAATAATTTTCCATCCTGAAATTTACTTCCCAAAACTCTTGAATTCTCCAACATCTTCCAAAAAAAACACGGAATTTAAAATTTTTCCCCACCAATAAAAATTCTAAAAAAAATTCTTTGAAACCAATTACTTTGAATAATATCTTCTCTTCTTCCAAGGTCGCTATGTTTTCCTTCAATTCTTCAATGTATTCCTTTCAAGTACAAACGATTATTTCTTTATTTCTGAATACAAACTTGAAAACTCCAAAAATATGAAAAATTTACAAAATTTCCAATAATCTGGATGAATTTTCAGGTAATTTAAAAATCTATCATTTGAGGAACTAAAAATTCTGGTTTCAACATTTTTCAATAATAAATTCCCAAAATTTCAATAATTTTGCATCCTGAAATTTACTTCCCAAAACTCTTGAATTTCCTAACATCTGTCATAAAAAAAAAAAAAACAAGGAATCTAAAAATTTTCCCCACCAATAAAAATTGCAAAAAAAATTCCTTGAAACCAATTATTACTTTGAATAGTATCTTTTCTTCTAAGGTCGCTATTTTTTCCTTCAATTCTTCAATGTATTTCTTTGAAGTACAAACGATTATTTCTTCATTTCTGAATACAAACTTGAAAAACTCCAAATATTTACAAAAATTCCAATAATCTCGATGAATTTTTAGGTAATTTAAAAATCGATCATTTGAAGAACTAAAAATTCTGGTTTCAACATTTTTCGATCATAAATTCCCAAAATTTCAATAATTTTGCATTCTGAAATTTACCTATTAAAACTCTTGAATTCCCTAACATCTTCCATAAAAAAAAAAACATAAAACCTCAAATTTTTCCCCGCAAATAAAAATTTCAAAAAAAATTCTTCTAAACCAATTACTTAGAATAATATAGTAAATTTACTTCCCAAAACTCTTGAATTCCCCAACATCTTCCATATAAAAAACATGACCCTATTAAATTGGAACCTTATAAAATCCTTATAAGTTAATGAAAATTTTATAAAGAATTTCAAATTTTATGAGGATTTCCAAATTTTATGAAATATTTTCTTTATAAGGATTTTACAAGGTCGCCTAATAAGGAATATTAATTTTATGACGATTTTATAAAGATGCCTTATAAAAAATAGAAAATTTTATAAGCAATTCAGATTTTTATAAGGATTTTATAAGGTTTCAAGTTAATAGGGGAAACCTTAAATTTTTCTCCACTAATAAAAATTCCAAAAAAACTCCCTGAAACAAATTACTTTTAATAGTATCTTCTCTTCTTCCAAGGTCGCTATTTTCTCCTTCAATTCTTCAATGTATTTCTTTCAAGTGCAAATGATTATTTCTTTGTTTCTGAACACAAACTTAAAAAACTCCAAAAATTTACTATAGTTCCAATAATCCGGATGAATTTTCAAGTAATTTATTAATCTATCATTTGAGGAACTAAAAATTCTGGTTTATAACATTTTTCAATTTCAATAATTTTAATAATCAATAATTTCAAAAATTTCAATATTTTGCATCCTGAAATTTACCCCCCAAAACTCTTTAATTCCCTAACATCTTCCATAAAAAAAACATGAAACCTCAAATTTTTCCCCACCAATAAAAATTCCAAAAAAAACTCCCTGAAACTAATTACTTTGAATAGTATCTTCTCTTCTTCCAAGGTCGCTATTTTCTCCTTCAATTCCCGATTCTCCCTCTTCAACTTCTCCACGAGATCCCAAACATCCCCGTTCTTCCCTCCCTCCTCGATCCCCTCGTCGACGACGTTTTCCTTGCCATTCTCGTCATCGTCCTTGATAATCAAAATCATATCCATCAAACCAGCCTAAAACATAGTCCCGAGAAACGTCCATTACTCGACCAAAACATAACGGAACACAATGACAAATCCTGAAAACAACGTCTTACAATAATATCGGACTCGTCGTTTTTCCCCGCGATGGAGACCTGGCTTTTCTCGTCCAAGTTCTCGCTGAGAATGACGAAATCATCGCAATCTGAAAAAATTACAATGCATGAAATGTTTGCTTCGAGTGAAATCGCCGTTGACAACAAGGCAGAGATAACAAGGGAACGTCACTTGCCTTCCTGTGCCACTTTTTCGTCCTCGTCAGACATGAAAATCAATGTGTCTGTGCTGACGAGGATTTCGTCAACGATTTTCTCGTCGCTCGACATAACGGCCCTTTTTGTTTAAAGCGCGGAGAGACGAAACAACCCGATTATTTCTTGTTTTGAGTCAGGAAGAGACTGAATTCCAAGGATATTTAAAATTCGGATTACGAGCAGGAGAGGGGGCGGGGAAGCAAGACAGACAGACGCGAACGCGCGGGTGGGAGAGAGAGGCAAAATACTACAGCGCAGTTTGTCCGTGCGATAAACCAACTGCGCATTCGCACGTTACGAGAATGCATTGCGAGCTCGCACACGAGAAAAAGACAGTAGCGTAAATATACGTGAAATTTTTCAATTCCAAGACTTCAATTTTCTATTCCAAAAAAGAGAATAAATTAAATAGCAGTATCAGTATTCTTACATTATTGTACTATACATTATTACTGAATTTAAAAAATCATTATACATTTTCTCCAGATTCGCACCCACTGCACAATATACTATTAATAATTTTAATTACTGTTATCAACTACTTTCATAAAAAACAATTGTTCGATTCAGTTCATATATTTATTAACTGTACAGTCTCATAAATAATAACATGATTCTTTTCTTTGGAGGAAGCATAAAATAAAGTAAAAAGTGCCTATGTAAAGTAAAAGAATAAAAAAATTAGATTTTTAAAACCTTTTCCAAATCGGCATTGTATGCTAAAAGAATTGGGCAATGTAGAAGTAAAGAAATCGAGTTTTTGTCGACATTCGTCGATATTCTCAACCACTCGTCTAAACAGTTTTGCATGTCATCCTGTGAGAAGTGAACAGGATTTATTCCTCGAAAGTTCAATGCCTGAAAGAAAATGTATCTAAATAAATAACTGTGGTTTTTTAAATTGTTTATTAAAACATAAGAAAATAAATTTCAAATGTGTGAAAGAAGATATACAGGGTGTCCCAAAGTCAACAATCAATAATTCAGGGGTTTATAGTTTGTGAAATTCTAAGACGATTTTCCCTTTGCCATTTTTGAAAATTCGCAAAATTAAAAAAGTTATTTAAGTTTGAAATTTAAACAATAAATGCACTTTTTCGACGAATGGGTATAAAAAACACGGACCAAACTTTAACCAAATTTTCTTCATATTTTTCTGAATTGAAAAGCCCTTTGCCACTTTTAACAAAAATCAAAATGAAAAAAGATATTCAAGTTTGAAATTTAAGAAATCTGATTGGTCGAAACTTCTAACTAGAATAACTTTTGATTTTGAGTTTTGTGAAAAGTGGCAAAGGACTTTTCAATTCAGAAAAATATGAAGAAAATTTGGGTAAAGTTTGGTTCGTGGTTTTTATCCCCATTTAAATTTCAAACTTGAGTAACTTCTTTGATTTTGAGTTTTGTGAAAAATGGCAAAGGGAAAATTGTCTTAGAATTTCACAAACTATAAACCCCTGAAATATTGATTGTTGACTTTGGGACACCCTGTATAATTAATACTAATCTATGAGTATTGAAATTATTAATTAATATGTAATTTAGTATTTCATTACTATTAACAATAATTCATTTTCTCAGATTTTGTGAAAATTGTATTTTTTGGATTGTACATATTGCAAGTTATACATTTTTTCGAATTTTGAAGATTCCACAATTTATTTTATTCACTCATAGTTTTGTTATAAAAAGGATGGTTCACTCATAGTTTTGTTATAAAAAGGATGGGAAAAAATTGCTTTTTATATTATAAATTAATATTTATCTATTATTTATGAATCATTATTAATTGTTATATCATAAATTAATGCGGTATAAACTTTTCTAAGTCAAGATTTTTGGGCTGACCCAAAACCTTTGCTAATCTATAAGTATTGAAAGTATTAACTAATATCTAATATAGTATTTCATTATTATTAACAATAATTCATTTTCTTCAGATTTTGTTGAAATTATTTTTTTTGGATTGTACATATTGCA
>JAPYZL010015450.1:0-12945 GCA_030522825.1 Platygaster orseoliae
TAACTTTAGTCTACAAGGTATTCAGACACTGAAAGCGATATCTTTCTGAAGCATATTATCGCGGGAATATTGAATAGTTTTTTGTCCGGATTTTGGTGGTGCACCCTGTAGAAAGTTCACGATCAAGTGTTACCTTTAGTACTCAATTCAAAAAACACAAATCATTTATGTACGACAATCTTATGTAAGAGAAGAAAATAAGTTGAACTCGCCTAAACGAACAGTTAAGTTGGTTATTTTATGGTTGGTTTTTGCAGCATCGTGATTGGGGTTCTGGACTGACTGCGGAAGATGAAGCATCTTTATGGAAACGCGTTTCAAACAATCATGCTCTTAATGCTTTGTCTTTGGCTAGGTAAAAAAATTATTTGAAAGAAAATACAACTGACTATTGCTACAGCTGTATGTAAGCCAAGTTATTCTAGGTCTGTTACGAAAGAAGAGAAAGACAACGAGAATACGAAAAAAATTGCCCCGATGACCACTCTGACAATGATTCAACCTGCAGGTCGACCATCTTCAGTTCAGGCTAGATTTATTCATGGAATTATGTCCGATGATTTCAAAGCGGTAATTACACTGAGACTTTTGTCAAGAATCACGAATGAACTTTTTTACATAAATTACATCATACAGGATACTGACAGAGCAATAGCTCGAGCAAGAAGGGACTTCTTGATCCGCCATCATCTCGATCGTACTACCGGAATTGGTAAGAAATCCAAATTTTCCAGTTCTGAGTTTCTTGAATTTAAAAATTAGTTGTCAGACGAAGGAATGGCGTGTAACAGCAAAACTAAGAAATCGTTGATTTTTAAAGTCAAACTTATTGCTCACTTCTGTAAAATTGTGTATCTGACTACGAATAGACGAATTGACTTTTCTATGATATTTAGGCGACGGTGCGCTACTTCCCTCTCCAACGAGAGAAAAGTTAGAGCCTGTGATATTACGTCGCCACGATGAATCTAGGGATTCCTCTTATCGGGAGGAACCGCCGCGAACTAAATCTAGTCCGAAAAGCAGCCCTAGAGCGGCACGCTCTCAAAGTGTCGGTGCCAGCAGGTCACCGAAACGGCAAACTCAGCGAGCGTCTTCTGCTACCAAAGAAGCTAAGGTAACAAAGACATATCTTGCAGCAAATTTAGAAAAGTTCTCTTACGAATTACTTATTGAAAAACGTTTTTGATTTCAAACTTATTGAAAACGTCATTACCTGTTGCAGGAAAAAGAAAAAGAACTGAAGGACAAAGAGAAAGATAGCAAGGAGAAGAACAGCGAACGCGAGCGACATCCTCGACCGAGTAAGTAACGCTGATTTCAGCGAAATTCCCGAAAACATGGAAAAATATTGTCTCCGATGTAGGTCAGGCTCAGAAACACGCAGAATGGAGCAGAAAAGAAGGGGACAAAACTGAGGGTCGTTACTTGCGTGCGTTCTAATAGCGTTCAAGCAATTGCAAGCATAGTAAAGAACAAGTCGAGAAACGAGGGACGCGTGACGATTACGTATCTATGCATAATTGAAAGTTTTTCGCGTTGTTTCGTCCATTTTGCGGGCATTAAAGGTATCTTTCCTCGGTGGTGTAAATAGAGAGGGGATTACGGTGATTGATCTCCCTTCTGGCAGTGTCAGTCAAATTCTGAAGCTTTACAGTTAATAATTTAAGATACCAGAAATGTGTATTCTAGAATTCAGAGTTTCAGAGTACCATATCCTTAATTTTCAGTCATCTGTTCTCTATATTCTATACATTGGAAATTGGAATTCCTGAAATTTGGTGCTACGATGCGGATATCGAATTTTCATGTTCTAGAGTTAGAAAACTTTCAACTTTATGTTGCGAAATTCATAAGTACGAACTGTAGAGCTCGACATAATAAGATTTCCAATTCTAAAATATTCAATTTGTAATCTTTCAAGTTTCTACCTTTAATATTAAATATCTGACTTTTTTTATTGCAAAACTGTAACTTCCACGATTACCTATCAAAATTTCATGTCACTGAATTCAAAATTACAATTAAGTATATTCAAAAATATTGACTCTAAACTACTATCTTATAAAATGTGGAACTCTTGCTATCTAGAAAGAGGAATTCTTAAAATACATTCATAATTCTCGAATTCTGTGTTATAGAAATAAGAATATTTTAATTTTACAATATGTATTTCCAGACCTCGATACAATAGGACCGAAAATGTTACTGTCCTCTATCATGAATTCACATTCTCTTGATATTATGTTTTGTTCAACACTCAATGGTAGAATTTGAAATTCCAAGATCGTTAAGCAACAATTGTAAATTCTTCAAAATTTTCTTTAAAGCTCTATTTTGCATTCTTTTATCTCAGTTTGAACAAGTCTAGGATTCCTAGATCCAGTATCAAATGTTTATGATTTTACTCTACATAATTAATGGTTAAGGCATAACATTTTTTTAAACATGTTTAACGAAATTGAAAATCTTTGAGGGGGTACTCCTGTGTGGCAGAAGTTTATAAAAATATGAGAATATATAGCGTATATGGTCACTTCAAAATTACTAACAAATAAATTCAATGACTTTTTCATAACTAAAGACGATTATAAAATGATTTTATAATTAACGATTCGACATTTTGTCGTTGTCATATTGAACGTTATTGTATCATCGTACAAACAAACAGGTTTTGACTAAATATTTCCGATTATTTTCTAAAATATTTCAATTATAACTGCTCGTAGAAGGTTCTCGATATTGTTGATAGTTTTATGAATTTTTGTAGTTTGATTATTTACAAATTGATTTTTGTTGCATCAATGGTTCTGTCAAAATCTATCTATGGATTTGCTTCTGTCTAAAATTTTCAATTCAATATACAAGAAATGAGAATCATACAAAACAATGTATAAATTTTGCTAAGTTTTCCAAAATTCTGGGAATTCTGAAAGTCCATGAAATTCTGGAATTACTTCGTTAATATTGGAAATGTCATTCTACTGGAAATGATAATGTTCCAATATTTCAAAATTGTTAAAAAGTTTTTATCGATCATGATTGAACTTGCAAAACTGGAAAAACCACCAATTTTCAGAAATTGCTTATAAAAAATAATATCTTATAAATATCTAATAACCTAAATATCTTATAAAAAGAATCAAATTTTTTTTTAAATCTGCGAAGACCTTTTGAAAATGTTAATAGGAGATACTAAAAAATTTTTCTTATTTTTAATAAAACTGCAATTTCGATGGTGTGTGTGTTTTTTTTTAAATTATCGTCTTAGTGTTTTCATTTAATAACGTTCGTGTTATCATACAATAAACTATGTTTTAATTTGTCCATTCTATTGGTTATGCGACAGCAGTTATTCTATACAATTTTTATGAATTTTATTATATTTCAAGGACTTTTTGAGCATAAGGAGAGGACTTCCGAATAGCTCACGAGTGCGAACAATATTTTTCATCATGAGAGCCGCAAAACCGTTTTAAAGTTGCGATTTTGAGGTTAGAATGATGAAAAAAAATTTAAGACAAAATTTTTCTTTTCGGAAATGATCTAGACAGTTTACAAGAATATTTAATCCTATTTCTCCTTATCGTTAAAAGCTATCTACGCATTTGCACTTTTCGCCTGCTCTTCTACAAGTACAACCGAAGTGAAAGATACTTTTGATTTCCTACAGTACTGACGGAAAACGCGGAAACTACTAATTCTGCATGAACTATCGTGTGTCATTTGACAGCAAATCCTTCGATGGCCTTGCCTGCTATTGCCAGCTCTCGATGGTTGATAAGGTCGATAGAAAAATCTGAAAAAGTGAAACTACTCTATTTCAAAGTTTAGCATAACTGTAGTGCACTATAAGCAGTAGTGAAATATCTTCAATTAGCAATCAGTAAAATTTCAATAAAAAAAAGGAAAATCCTTTTACTTTTGGGAAAACTAGAAGTTACTTGATGTGAGACACCGAATAATCACTGTATGAAAGAGTCGATTTTACTGCTGGAAAAACAGTGAAATCTCACTTATGCAAAAGTGTGTCTACCCCCCTTAAATGTAAGTATTTATTGGAAAGTAGTAGATTATTTTTTTTTAATTTACAAATTAATTATTTGCTTATAATAAACCATTACTATCGCAATATGGTTTTCCTAAAAGATACAAAATGTAAACTTTATGTAAATTTAATTTTCAACATATAATTTTCAATGAGTTTCGTTGGCAAGACAACATTTCCAATGCAATAACATGTAATAATTTCACTTTTTCCACTCACTTTTTCAGATTTATGGCGTTTTTGAATGACTACTCTCGGAGAATTTCCCCGTGTGTTAGAAAGGGACAGAAGTGCTCTGAGAACAATCGAAGCACTATGCATTTCTTTCCCACCAATGAATGAAACTATTACATCACATGGGCATAGAGCGAATGGAGGAACAATTTCCCAGTCAGCATTTAATATTGCCTCAAGATTGCAGACATATTGCAAGTGAAATATTACATCTTGCAGTAACGTTGCAGGAATCTTGCAGGAAGACTACAAAAATGTTGCTGCAATATGAAAATGTGGCAATATTAATGAAACATCACAAGAGCAACATTTCAAAGACAACATCTCATTCACATTGAAGTAACACTTCATATACAATCTTATAAAGATAATATTACTGGTACATTGCAGCAATATTATACAAATTTCTGCAATATTACATGCCAGCTGGGTTCCTACGATTTTTACTTGATCTCAACGCAGTTTACCATAAGATAAAAAGAGATGGCGAATGACTCCGATGCTCTAGGAGCACTTCTGTCTCTGTCTAACATGCGAGAGAATGCTCCGAGAACAGTCACTCGTAAACGCCGTTAGAGAGTACTTATCGCGTTATTCTGATAATATCGGTCTTGGCTGTCAAAAGTGTGTTTGCTGTCTCGTAGCACAATATACTATTGTACGATATGTTCTAGCTTTCCTCGCAACCAATGCTCCTCCCCATCGCCCTCTTCATCACGCTAAACCCATAACTACCATCTCAGTAAACCCTGCGGTAAAGCATTCAGTTCATCATCCGGCTGGTGCTAGCTCAGCTGCCGCTGCGGTCAAGCTGGAGCGTGTCAAGCATGCCCAGGCTCAAAATCATACCAGAGCTCAGGCCGCTGTAGCTGTAGCTGCACCAAAATCATCTTCCGAAAGCCAAAGCTCGCTACGAGCCAAACGAGCCACAGCTCAAGCTAGTAAGTAGCATGCCCGCTATTGGTGCACACGCTCTTCACAAGTCCTAGCCGTAGAAAGAAAAAAAGTGCTTTTGTGTAATTTGGGCTCGCAACTGGAATGACGAGTTTTTTCGAAAAGTTCTGACAACTCGATATTTCATAGCGTAGTCATTTTGGAGGTTTGGGATGAGATTGTAAATTTAAAAATTTAGGACGAGTCGAAAATATTCTTTTAAATTCAATCGTAGAATATGGATAGTCCGTAATTTTGTTCAGTTCATGGTTAAAGTGCTTTTAGTGTTTTCGTGTAACGAGTTGGTATGCTTACAGACACGTGGCTTATAATCACTAGATTTTCCTAGTCACAGTTGCACAGTAACATTTTCACATCACCAGTAGTGTGCACCAAAAGGGAAGTGACGATTGAAGATGTGATTTCACGACCTGCAAGAGGACTTGCCTTTGTTGTAAATAATATCACAGTGAGACCTGGGTTCACGACTTTTAAAGGAAACATGATTTTTTTCAGGTTTCGTGACAAATGAATTTTAAAAAATCTAATTGAAATAATCTGTGGATGTGACAGCACATTTGTTTGTATTGAGAATTGTAAAAAACCTTTGTAATAATGACAACATTTCTATCGCATTTCGCGTATGATATAAATTATTTATTGTATATATGAAACTATATTACATGTATGTTGTAGTTTAACATATTAATGAACAAAAGCATTTATATCGAGTAGATATATTTTTGCTGACACATCTTAAAAATTTTACTTCTTTATTAATCATTTACAATTTTATCGTTTATGAATTTTTCACGCCGATTTTAAAATATCGAATTCGATTCGATTTAATGAATTTGATTTGATGATTTTATTTATTGAATCGTGAAATTTTTTTAGCAAGGTGTTTTTTTTTAATATATAAATAACTGAACTTTTCTATTAGTAATTAATCTGTATCACGTACAATATCTTAGTGACTCTGATGTGTATACTACGTTTTTTCAAAAGGCATTATTTATATAATAATAATAGATAAACTGATGGACTTTTGATACCAATTTCGATCTTAACTAGATCAGACTAAGTGAAAGTCCATTATCCAAACAATCACAATATTTATTGTATGGGCGCTAATAAGGTTTCTGGAAAATTGCAATTAAGGAAATTTTCAATGACTTTTAGTACACATGCATTTATGGTTTGACTCCCGCTTTTTGACTTTAAATTGTTTTTCTATAGTAACTATGTTCTATCGTCACAACCACTGATCTGTATATACCCTAGATAACTAAAGGGTAGGTAGTTGAGGTGAAATTCCAGGTTCCACGTTAGAAGTGATGAAGGTCAAACTAGAACAAATTTTTAAAAATTCAGTGTATATAGAGTTCAGTGGTCACAGCTCACTCATGCTTTCATCAATATCATCGATTCCCCAGTTGCCTTCAATTTGTACTTTTCCCTCGTTTCCGGTTGAGTGGTTTTTCTTGTATAGTTTGGTGTTTAAATGTACTTTGGTATATGTACGCTGTGTCTGGGAAACGGAACATAAAATAAACGCCGAGCATTGGAATGTTCAACGGAAGGGTTTCCAAAAGAAAAGTCCCAGGGAACAATCCCTAAACGGGGCATGAAAAAGGAAGCATGCCCTATAATTTAGCTGTAGATAAAAGTGTTCAAATGGGAAATACAATTCATACTAGAGAAAATCTCGGTTCTTTTTAATCATTGTTCAAACGATCAGAAGGTTTTGATAGCAGAAGGGAATTCCGACCGAGTTTTGGAAAAGCAGGCAGGCGTTTGAAAAAAGGACATACTATTGTTGAATAAGCTTTTAAAAATTCTAGCGGAGCACCAGGTGAACGGGGTGGCGACGGAGGGCGACTCGAGCGTCGCGTCGACGCCGCCGTCGCAAGCTCAAGTCCAAGGGTCGACAGTGCTGTCGAGGCACTGGTTCGACGACGAGCCCGTGGTGAAAAGTCCCCCAGAACCAACTCGAGTAAAGTCTCCGGAGCAGATGATCATGCGATCTCCGGAACCGGTCAACTGGACCGTACCCCTCGACACCGGGAAAACGTTCACTGTCACTCAAAACGTTCGGGAGGGTGAGCATTTGCAGAGAGCATTTTCGTTTTTCTTATTTTCATGCTATCATCGATTGCTCAGTCGAAACAGTTCGGTACAATATAGAATCATATTGATTCTTCGTGGACTCAGTTACGAAATTAAGGTACATGGATATTCATTATCATGATTTGCAAATGCGATAAGGGGAGATGCTGGCTCGACCACACAGTGAAGCTAAGACCTGGACACCAACATCAGCACCGTCAGCACCTCAGTCAGCACCTCCTGAATTATCACAGCACAAAAGCCTGCACCACTCACAACACTCAGGTTACAAATCTCCGGAGAGCGAGAGCGTGTCCTTAGGAAGCTTTTGTGGAACCAACGGCCACAAGGACCCTGATTCTGAGCGAAATAGTCCACTGCCGACGAACGTTCTCGCGAGCGACAAAGTAAACAAGTTTCCATAAAAGTACATTGTTTGAAAAATGTCGAGAATTGTAGATTCTGATTATACGCTAGGGAACCTTGTACTCGCAGCGCTACCACGTGGTGGACATTTTTATTAATGGGTTTGTAGCAGTTGACATTTGAATGCAAATAAACAAACTATGACATGCGTCGTGTGTAATTTATTATGTTAACAAATGAAAACGGAAGTTTGCCTACGTTTTCTTCTAGAATCGAATTTCTCGACTAATAATAAATCCTTGTCGATTTCCTAGTCGAATCAGTAATTTATTAGTTTTCTAAATACTCATTGACGTTTCGACTCCTTGTTTGAGTCCTTCTCAAGAAACATGAAAATTTCTAAAAGTACAGAGGTGCGTTGTATTCGAGAAATGGTTTGCTAGCGTATATGAAAGTTAAGTTACATGAGCGTGGCGAGGAAAATGCTTCCTTTAATTATGTAGTATGATTTATTTTGGATGAATTTCATTTGCAGACGTATGTAGAACAGGGGGAACTGCAACGCCAAGAATCGCCAGCTACGGAAGTGTTATTCACGGCTGGAACAAATCTCAGGTGCCTCGAGGATCCGGTGTTCGAGTTTGAAAAAAAAAAGGAAGGCATGACTACGGAAACGTTGCAGAGCAGCAGTCATCATCATCCGATGGAAGCGCCAGGAACGGCTCAGCGCTCCTCAGCTGCCAGCGACGTTCTTGAAACGTGCAACCGTTTTGATAAATTTTGAGATTGCAGTTCTGACAGTTAGGTCGGACATTAATAATTTTTCTAGGGTACCCATGACGATCGTCACCTAGTGGCTTTCCAGAAAAAACGAAAACGGTTCCAAGAAAGTTGGGGCCTTAGTATTATTTAATTCGAGAAACAAAATTATTCAAATGAAGCAAAGACAATGTGGATGTCACATCCAATGTGTTGTTGTTGTGACAACAAGTACTGTTATCACAACAGTATTTTCATACCAATTGATCATTCGAATCATTGTAGTTTCAACAGTGGATTATCGGTAAATGTGTTTTTTCAATTTTCAATTCAAAAATTTTATCCTAAAATTGATATACGGTCCCAACTTTCCTGTGAATTCGTGAGATAGGGTATACAACAAACTTCAATTATCGTCGCAATTTATACGGCTTATTAGATATCGTCGAAAAAAACGCGGAGAAAAGAAATCTAACATCGAGAACCGAAAGTGGATTATGATCGATCGAAAGGCTGGTACCTTGAACATTTTCAAGACGAAGGCAGAGCCTATCGCTTTGATTATGATAAGGCGTGTGTTTTTCCATATTAACTTATGAATTCTAATGATTCACGAAAGTAAATTTGTTAAAGTTTCTGGCAATGCCGTACAAATTAAAATACATCTAATTTTACCCCTTACAAGATAATTCCGATAAACGTTCCGACAGCAACGGTCTGATTTTCGACCAATAATATCGTTTTTAGCTCTATCAATTGGAATAATTCTAGAAAATATGTCTACTATCAACTTTCATGTAGAACGGCTGGCCAGAAACTTTCAATTCGACTTTCGTACGAACGCTGTTCCTCTGGAATCTAAGTTTTCCACTACGGAGATTTGTTTAGTGAACTTTTATTGTTACTCGTGTGCCACAAGGACGATTGTTGCTGAGCACAAAAAAAATATCTAAGTATGTTATACGCAAGCTCATCATTCCCTGAAAGAGGCTGATAGGACAGTGCAACAGAATTTCGGCAAAACAACCCTCGTAAAATGGTTCGAATGCGAGCCTAAGTATATGGGTCATGTACGGATTTTATTTGTTCACAAATAGTCAGTCTGTATATGATTCGTGTACTATTCCTTTAATGGGACAGTTGGCATATGGGTAGTATACGAATCGCATTCAAAATGAGCAATTTGTATACGGTTCTTGTGCGGTTCGTCTACTATCCATATTTGTATGATTTTTATTTGAGAAAACTCTCTAAATATGACCCCTAATACGAGTTTAACACAAAAAGCTTCGATAGTTAATAAACCAAAACTTTCGAAATTTACGCTCATATTAGGTGTCAGAATCTAGACAATTTTTTCATGTTGTACCGTGTTATCAAAAGCGAAAAATCAGACACGCGAAAGCGCCGACGAACGAGAGAAAAGTCGACTGCTACTTTATGGTTGCTTATGGATTTTTCGTAAAACGTGTGTTCCTTGTTGCAAGAAAACTGACATCAACGTTCGACCAAAAACAGATGTTACATTGGCAGAACAGAAAATCACCGTCCTTGTTTTCATAAATGACAAGCTTTAGTATTTTGTTCGAATGGCAAACGTACTGCATAGTTTGACCTCGTTCCATCCGATCCATGTCCAATGTTTACAAGGTTCAAGTAGGTTTATAAACAATATCAGTGCAGCAATTTTGATAAACATCTTTACATTTACTCATATCATCATACGCAATCGTTATATTATAGTTATGTGCGATGATACTGAGAAGGATTTGTATGGAGGACGTCTTATAACCAACGCAAATCCTGAAAATTGTCAGTTTTTTGGGGTGAGTTTGAGAAATGTTTTCGAGTTATTTCTGCCAAAAGTGAGAACTGACGTTAAGAATTTTGATTCATTTTTCAGTTTCACATAAAACGCTACATTTCACTTTCATCTAACTTTCTCAAGTAACTGACTGTTTCTCGTATTAGCGTTGATTGACATAATATGTCCTTAAAAAATTGTGCCTGTTGTTTTAAAAAATCAAGTGCATTCAAGATCATGAAAATTGTTGATTGAAGGATTCTCTAAGAATCAGGAAAACGAATAAAATTTAGAGCATTCGATCATAAGAAAAATACGAAGGATGGGATCGAAGACAAAAAAACTTGGAACGAATTTGAAGTAGGTGCGAATTTTCATACTTTTGAAAAGTAAAATGTCGATTGTGCTGCTAGGGATAAAAGTGTCTGATTCAAGGTCTTCTACTTGAACCAGTCACTTATTTTCTGAGTGAAACATGTGATTTTTTCAACACGAGCACTCAACCAGAGTTCTAAAAGTCATTGAAATGTTTCATATACGAGTGCTCAATTATGATCGAATTTTCAGACCGATAGGCAGTAACTTGGCAGTCTTAATCCCGTATCAGACGAACAATTACTGATCATAATTGCTGGTTGAAAAATAAAACGCTCTTCTATTTTATTGGCAACCGTTTAAAACTGCTGCTCGTCGATTCAGAACCAGAAATCGTTCGTTTGATACGGGTTTTAGGACTCTGGTGCATCGACCATGCGCATATGCACTCGCCTTTATTCGTCGACCGATCGCGTATTCACAATGTATGTTATCGATCTGGAAGATGTCTTTTCTGTCACATGGAAACGGAACTAAAAACTCGCGATTTTGTCTATTTCTTCTCTTTTTTTTCACTCATAAACAAACTTTCCATTACGTACACGCTTTCAAGTGTAACTTACGCCACATTTTACGTTGTTCCTTATTCAAGTAACGTGAATCGATATATTTTAGAGGAATGAAAAGTCATAACTAATTCCAGTTCGCGTTTTGTTTATGTTTCTCTCTAAAAAAAAGTGCAGGCTGTCACATCATCAATGCAGGTCAAAAAAATTTGTGGTTCATTGTATAACTTATTAACATTCAATTTAGAAGTTGCAGAACAATTTATATTTCGAGTTTAACTATACACGAATTTCGGATGTCCTGTATTTTCTTCCTAACGAACTTTCACACGGTAAATTATCCTTATGTTGTTGATGTAAGACACGTTTTTATTTTATTGGAATTGCATCATTTTTTTAGATTCCCGCTGATTAATGTGACAGCCCGTTAACAAAGTGGAATCAAGATTATCCATCCTTAAGCTTTCCATAAACGCAAGTTAAGAGTTTCACGCGAGAGCAAAAAAAAATATTGCGCCACCAGCTCTAATGCAAAATGAACGTCTGCAAAATTCAGACAAAGCCACAGGCTTATAAGCTACCGTAGCTAATTCCCGAGTTTTCATATAAATCGCAGCCCTAAAAATATAGAAGAAGAAAAATAAATATTGCTTCGGTGCACGGTTAATGTTGTTTGGTAAACTTTATCATAATTAACAAAAGGACTATTTTATGAAAGTCTCGAACGAGTCAATGGAAGCAATGTATTGTCAGTGGAAATCTCTTTTTATCTCATTGGTTGAGCCTTCATGAATATTTTGATTTTTTTTTTTATATAGTCAATGTAATCGAAAGAAACCAAATTTGTTCCCATTACGTAACACAAGTCTGACTGCCTCGATAACTTCATAAGGAAGCGCGTTGTGGAAAAATCATCATTTATTACAAACAATAAAGATTATTATGGCTATATAATATATTATATAAAAATATGTATAATATACATTATACGATACTAGAAATTGAAATACTCGTAATAAAGACATGCCGAAGCTTCCTGTGAACATTGTTTTTGTTATTTTTTTCTCTTTTATAACTTACCTAACCAAAAGAATATGTCAATCAGCTAAGGTGCATCATATCATTCTCCTTTACTTTTTCCTCAGCTCTTATTTTAACACAAAAAACGAAGAATCAATTGTTCGAAATGTGTCAGTAAATATTACAGTTTATGAATAAGTTTCAAAAATTCCCGGAAAATCTTCAAGGAATTCGATCGTTCAAGTCAAGGTAGGTATGAAAATATATATAATCGTTTCAAGTTATAGCAATGCATAGCATAGCATAACATAACATGACATATAGGAATTATTTTGAATAGAATATGTTCCACAACTAGCATTGCAAAACTTTGAAAACTAATCTAAAGTTTATGACGCCAGTCGTAAGTGAGCGTTGCAATCAGATAAGTTGGAATGATTTGTCAGTGCTGGTTGAGGACGACACTTTGTGGAAAAACGTAGATAAATGCGAGTTTCATATAATTCAGCAGTGTGAAAAATGAGCACCGATCACGTGGCATTAAAGAAATTACATACATTTAATGATATTTTAAGCTGTAAGTAACAAATGGATGCAAATTTAAATTACATGCCTTTTTGCAGATCAAAACAAACGGTAGTTTGTTTCCGTCGATAGAAAAAATACTGCCGGACTTATTATTTGAGATTATTCGGAAACATAACCTCAAGCTGTGTTTATTTTGAGAATAAAGCTTTTCTAAAGAAGTGTTCGCGTTATTTCGAGTATTCTGAATCATTTTTTTACCTTGC
>JAPYZL010015512.1:0-25421 GCA_030522825.1 Platygaster orseoliae
TGTGATTCAACTCGCGCGCTTGGGCACTCGCTGCCGCTCGTGCTCAAATGCTCGCTCGTAGAATCATTCCATTCCTCCCTTGTAGCATAAATATCTATTGTTAGCTTAAGAACACTTCTTCGCTCTTGCTGAAAGACTATTCATTGATTCATAACTTTTTTCAAACAACGTTAAAAATAATTTCATCAATAATTTCATCAAAGTAAACGGGTAAAATTTGATTTTAATCGTTCGTAATGAAATTACCGTATGTTGCACTTATTGATTTTCGATAAAAGTACTACCATTTAAAGATTCAAACATTTTACTCGTCTACCGACAGTTCTGAAAAAGAAAATTATTTCATCAAAAGACGTCTTTCACACAATTTTAAACAAATGTCAAATTCGTTTTGAATAAGTCAAAAATTTACCATTTACAACATTTACAACATATTGTCATTTTTTACCATTCTCAAGAAAAGTAATCATGAACATTTCAAATAAGTTATTTCAAAGTTTTTTTAGATATAAATTTATTGTATTAAAAAAATCATTGAGAAGCGCCAAACACTCAAATTGAATTCATTCAAATTCAAACATTTCTTAATCAACCCCCAAAATCTCTTCTCAAAAAATCCTACTATACGCCAATGCGTCGTGATTTTTTCGCGCCCAATGAAAGTAACTCAGTAAATTCTATTTTCAACCTTTACTCTCTTTCTCTCCCTCTCTCTCTCTCTTCCTCTTTGCCTTCCTCTCCTCTCCGTCCGCGAAAGTGGCGCGGACTCAAACTCTCATACACACACCTCCCCCGCAATCTCGCGAGGGCAGCTTCCTCTTTCTTTCTCTGTCCATCTTCCAGCGACCTTTCTCTCCTCATTTTCCCTCTTGCTCTTTCTCATTCGCTTATTATCGCGCTCTGGTTTCGCGAATTTCGAACAGAAAAAAAAAGGAATGAAAAAGGGAAAAACAAAGGTAGAGGAAAAACGCGAAAACATGGCGAAACTACACACTCGAGTGGCACGAGCGAGAGACGTGTCTGCTCTTGATGAATTGGGCTCGTGTTACGGTCGTGAAGCATCCGCTAATGTAGACATAATTGCGATATAGTCGCAATATGCATCCCGCTGTAACTGTTGAATAGGGTGGTGTTACCTGGTCACAAGTGCGCTAGCCATCAACGACGCTCTGTCGTAACGGATTTATATGTTACGGGGGAGCCAGAAATCGAGAAAAATGGCAAAAAGGAGTTCAAACCTCGGCTTCGCCTCGGTGGAAAACTTCCTTTTTAGCCTGAGTGATTGCGATTAGGTACAAAATATACTGTCTAGTTTGGACCAAAAAATTAAAGTTAGAAGATAAGTAATTTTTTTGACTTAACAAAAACATGTTACAGTTTAATAAAATTTGTTTGTCTGAATTAAAAATTATTTTGCATGGTATTTAGGAAAATGAAGCTATTTAAAAAAATGTGAAATCCGAGAATGAAGAGCTTTGACATACACAAAAATTAAAAAAAAGTCGGTAAAGGATCGTTGAATAACTTCCTTGTTCATGAGAACGAAATGCCTGATTCGCAGAGCTGTGAAAGTGACTAATCTCGAGTTCAGTGGCACCAAAGACTATATCCATTTCGGCAAAACGTAATTGGCACACTCATAAATGTATTCCAAAGCCTAATGTCCGAACATCCTAGTGTGCAAAAATTTCCCCGCCTGTTCCAGGCGCACCGAAACGCTTCTGTAACGGCAATTTTCCTTTGCCGCGATGATCATGCGCGCCTTTACTATGTGGGTCACGACGCGCTTACAATTAGCCCGCGTGCAGCAGATATCCCGCCGCTCGTTTGGCTCTATGTACATATACGCGTATAATCAATTCGTCAAACATTGGCCCTATACACACGCATGGAAAATTTCTAGAAAATTGACGAAAAATTTAATCGTTTAAACAGAAAAATTTTTTATTATACACTACGAAGAAAACAACAACGGAGAAGATACACACGAAAAAAAAAGGATTTGCTGTTGCATTAAAAATTCGATACAACTTGACAGAACGAACTTTTTTGGAGCAGTAAATTTTTTTTGTTGCCTCAAGAAATATTTTTTGTTACCAGAGTACAATTACTACGAGTAGTTAGGCAAATTTTCGTAGTTTTATAATGCAACTGGAGCTTTTCGGATTTTTATAAAAAACTATTCAACAGTGTATTGCATATTAAAAATGAATATGATAATACACACAATTTGCAGAGTTAAGAAATGTTTTTTGGGAGTTGAATAATATTAATTTTTCGATTAACTTCAATCCTTGGAATTTTTAATGTTTTCGACTTTTTCGACATTGCTGAAATTTTAAACCTAACGCGTACTGCTTTAAATTTTTTAATACATTTTGATGATTCTCACAACTCATTTAAAATTTTTCAAATTTTGTACCAATATGTCCAACTAATAAAGTTGTTTTTTCTGATTTTAAATACTATTTTAGTTCTTTATATTCTACTAAAAAAAAAAAAAATTATCAAGCAAACTTCAACGTAATATGATAATAATAAATAGGTACACTTTACAAAGTTGAGTATATTTTCGAAATTGTACAAAGCAATCGAGTAGTCAAAAATTTTTCTCTATTTTGTACGTTTTTATTGTTTAATGAATTCTCAAGATTTATTTAATTACAAACTAATAAAAAACTATGTTAAACTTAAAAAATTCTTTAATTTGTCTGAAATACTCAGCTTTTTTGTAACTTTGTGATAATCCTCAAGTTTGTCACAATTTCATCAAAATATGACAAAATTAGAATTTATTTTCAAACAACTCTTTTGAGTTTGAATTATTTTTGAAGCACTTTTAGATTCTCAAAATCTTTATCATAAAATGTAGAAATTATTATCTATCATAATAATTTTATAAATATAAATAATATAGGTATACGTCTTACAAAGTTTAAGAAAATTTTCTATGATAATTTCTATGATAGTATGAAGTTTGAACTCCTAAGAGTCCTTGACAACCTCTATGTTTTAATTTTGTTCTATTTTTCACAATTAATTATACTGCAAACATTATACGAACCATGTAGTTTTTCCAATTTTTTCAAAATAATTCCAGTCAATGAGGTTTTTTTTTTAATTCGGAATACATTTTGATTTTTTCATATTTTGATTTATTCTCTTCAAAAAATAAAAAAATTTATCATGCTCGTTTCAACGATATATAATATTAATCACGATCTACAGCATTTATTACTTTAATTCTGCGATTCTACGAGTTATGCGAATTTTCATAAATTATTGACTACTTTTTAAATGATTCATTTTCTAAAATTTCTTCAAATTTTCGAAAATCCGAATCTAAAACAAATTATTCAAAAATTTGAAATATTCCAAGAATTTTCGCAACTAATAAAATTTTTATTCGTGATTTTTAAAGGGGGTTGGGGGGATAAGGGATAACTTGAAACAAAAAACACTTTTTTCGCTGATTTTTTACGGAGATACAGCTCAAACAAATTTATTCAAACTTTTTTTAAATTTTATAACATCATCTAGAGAATATTCTGTTAAATTTTTGTAATTAAATATTGAAAAATAAGCCGGTGACAGGCGTTTCCCAAAACGTCTTTTTGAAAACACGTTTTACGGTGTACACGATAACTCGGCGTAGAATTATCGGAAATCAAAATAGTTGGTCAATTTACTTAAATTAAGTGTTAATTACCCCCCTTAGGTTGTTAGAAAGTTATAATTTTCGTTTTCCAACAATTAGTGGTCTATTGAAGCAAAAAACGCGATTTTTTGCTAAATTTTCCGCCATTTTTTGAGTGAAAAAGTACTTAAATATGAAAATATAAAATTGTCAATAACGGAGGGGGGAGGCATTTTTTACCATGAAAGTATGTTCCAAGTTTGAAAAGAATCGGTCGAGTAGATTTTACAGGATCGTGTTCACGGTCTCAAAAAATTGGTTTTCTGAGAAACGCATTTATAATTTGTTTATTACTTTAAAAATGAGGAAAAAAATTTTTTTGTGACTGACACTGAATCATCAATTGATTTGAAATTGTGACGCAACATTTTCGAAACGTTTAACTTCAAGAAAACGTAAAAAAAGAAAATCGATTTTCTGAATCTGCTTATCCCTTACTCCCCCCTTAATACTTCATGATTTTTAAAAATTTTTCTTAGTAAATAGAAAATTATTCTCATTCCTACTTCGGCGAAATATAATAATAAGCACAATTTAAAAGATTTCTTATTTCGCTCTGAAATTCTGTAAATAATTTAAATTGATTAAAATTAGCGGCTATCTTTTACATTTTTAGTGTTTTTTAATTTCTCAAATGTTTCGAAATTTTAAAACAAGGATAATGAAAACAATTTAAAATTCTTGAAATTTTATGAAATCCATCTTATCGCTAGTTTTTTTTGTTGTATTGAAAAATTACAAGGCATTATCATGCATATTTTGTAAAAATTTGATTTAACCGCCCCCCCTCCCTCGCAGATAATTTTGTCTTAATAACTACTAACTCCATAAAATCGCTTCTGCCCACCTTTGTATTTTGTTAGTTTAAAATTGGATGTCGTGGATAATTTTGGAGAAAATTGATTTATATTTAATTATTTACAAGTAACATTTAGTTCAATTACAATAACACTTTATTCCTGTTCGTACTTAAACACCAATTAAAAAATCTTAAAAAACAAACTCTAAATATTTTCAGTCAAATATTTCATTCCCATTTATTTCTCCACTTCCGATATCTTCTTCCCATGAAAATCAAAATCCAACAAATCAAAAATCGAATTCCTCAGGCGAAAAAACCCCGATGATGATCCTCCACATTTGCGTTGACCGGTCGGTCCCGTCGCGTCTTTTTTCCCTTTTTTTGCTGTTTCGCCCCCGTAGCCACCGCTAACGCCTCGTTTTACGGAGTTGCCGCTTTTGTTTTCCTCTATTTTCTGGTTTTTCCCGGGACGCGCAACAAGTTGCAGATTATAAAAATCACTCGGCGGCCGGCCCGGGGGCGTAATGGGGGATGGAAAAAATAACCAGGAGCAAAAAAAGAGGAAAAAAAGCTGGCTCGCTCGCGCGCGTCTGACCGCACCCTTGAGAGTCAACGCGTGGAAAAGGGAGTTGGGGGGTGGAAATATAAAGCTCCCGTTCCAGCGCGCCAACTTTATTCTCGACGTTTTTTCCCTCTTTTTCCCCTTTTTATCGCCACTGGCGCGGGAAGAGTCTTTTACAAGCCCTATATCACCGTCTGCGAATTTATACTCAATTATCCCTTTCCAGCTACACAGGCTTTTACAGTCTTATTTTTTGGGGGTACGCCATTTTTTCGGGAGAACTAAACCTTTTTTCTTATCAAAATATAATTATTTATTCAACTGACTAAGAATTTTCTTGATCTTTATATTGTATAACAATTATATACCTGTCATAACTTGCTTACAATTTCACAAAAAATCGAATAATTATCAGATTTCGACTATCTACCTTCAAATTGCATAAACAAATAAACCCCATTCTACATCGAACAATCAACAACCATTTATCCCGTAATACCCTTCGAGCGAAAACATTTTTTGTCAATATTCGCGAATAATGCCCATGTCGTCCTTTATTTACAAGCAAACGATGAACAACGAGGAGAATCTCTCGTTCGCAACCCAAACAAACAGCCCGGAAAAATGTACCGAACACGTAATTTTAGATCAAATGTAATTGCGCGTATAGTTCTACCACGAAAATCCCGGAATAAATAGCCAGCGAAATGCAGTATCGGAATAAAGTATAATATACGCCATTGTAATTAGCGTATCTGCATATATATACGCCGCGAACGAGCGTGCGTGTGATTTACATTAAATCGCTCCCTCGCGTCCCGTGGGGACTTAATGGTCGCGGCGCCGGAGAAAGTATCAACTATAAAAACACGTAAAGGTATAATTTGGTCCCTGCAATTGGGAAATATGGTACATCGAGTTAACGTAACTTTATAGGATTTTTTTTTATGAGCAAAACATTTTTCATTCATGGGTACATCTGAATGACATTTTCATGATGTTGTAACAATGAGTTATTCTCGATTACAGAAATCATTTATAAAATTTTCATGAGGGAAATGCAGAATGAAAAAAGTTTACAGTAAATAATGAAATGGAAAACTGTATAACAAACAAAATTGTTGGGATAATTACTGTCGAATTTAAATTTTGAATCAAAATATAACCGTGATTTCTACAGAAAAATATGACATGTGAATCAAAAAATCTTGGAGAAAGAGGAATCGACATAAATTTTTTTTTCATTTTTTGCAATAAAAAAATATGGTCAATGTAGCAGAGGTTACTTAGAGGTAATTTTCTTTATGTATTGGTAAATTGAAATTACTGTATTCTTACAATGATACCAAAATATTAAAAAAATGATAGACTATTCAATTATTAAATGTGTCTAACCTAAGATCATAACATTAAAAAAATATTTTAACAACAATAGAACAAAAGCTACTGCAACAGTAAAAAAACATGAAAATTGAAAATTGAGGTTAATGGTCAATTATAATTTTTATTGAAAAATTTCGTCTTCATGCCTACATCTGCATGAATTTATTTTAACGATGTTGTAACAATGAAATCATTTTTTACTACAGGGCATTCACAAAATTTTTATGAGTAACATAAAGAATGAAAGAAATTTTCGTTCAATAATGATATGGGAAATTTCATCGGAAACATGGTTATAAAAATAATGATTATTGTAAGAGTATGACAAAAATATCAGAATTTTGAATGAATGTACAATCATGATATTTCAGAAAGTTCTAAAACGTTAATTACCAAATTTGGCAAATAGAGAAACCTGAAAAAAATTTTATTTAATTTCTGTAGTTCGACAAAATGGTCAATATAGTGAAAGTTACTTGAAAGTATTGTTTTTATGTACTGGTTGCAAGCCTAATGGCCATGTAATATTAATAAAAATAAGTAACCATTTAATAAAAGAAAATAAAGTCTATGATATGTCGTTTTTGTTACAAAATATCATCATAAGGTACAAAATTATATTTTTATGGAAGTTGCTCAGAAATGACTGATCATTAAATAATTTCAACGTCCTCATAAAACTTCAGAAAATGACTTTTCTTATTTTAGTGTTAAAAATCTTCGTTTTTTATGGCAGCATATCAGATATATTTTTTATACCAATTTTTTTCTCTCGAACATTATATCAATAATGCTGGTTTCGAGTTGAATCACGCTGAATGAGAATAAAAGCCATTCAAGTGATTCGCACGTGCATGTGACATGAATGCGCTTATCATGCACTTTCCACGCCACGTTTCCCATTAAAATTTTCCGTTGCGAAAACAACGAAGGCAAAGTATTTGACTCCTCAAAGAAAATCTTTTGAATTTGAGGAATCTCATTAGAAATGAATTGTTATCAATTATTCGCCAAAATTGATGATAGTATAATTCTACGTAGGTTTTCGAAGAAACACAAAGAAAAAAATTTTGAATTATTTATACATCGAGAGAAAATTGTTATGAATAATTAGTTCTGCTAGCGGAAAAAACATTTGAAAAAAGTGTAGTATTAAGGGTAAAACTTATCAAATTTCTGGAATTTCAGAAATTAGCACAAGTTGGAGTACAATTTTTCGAAAATTTTTTTGAAATCAATTTTACGAGTTCCAAGAGTTTTTACAGTATGAAGACTTATGACATTAATACTAAAAATGTTACGACAAGATAGTAATATTAAAAACTTTCAAAATTATTAAAAGTTTTGAATTATGCATTCATCGAAAAAAAATTATCATGTGGAAAAGCATTTGAAAAAAAAGTGTAGAAATGAGTGCATGCATTGAAGTACAAATTTTCAAAGATTTTTCTTTAAATTAATTTTATGAGTTCCAAAATTTTTTACAGTATGAAGACTTATGATATTGACACGAAAAATGTTACGACAAAATAGTAGCATAAAAAACTTTGAAAATTATAAAAAATGTCGATATTTTGATACTTTCAAAACTGTCATATAATTTTCAACCTTGCAAGCATCGGAAATCAAAAAAAAAAAAAAAACTTCCATTGTTTTAACAATTGATATTTTCAAAACTGTTCAAATGCTGAAACTGTTAATTTTTGAAAGCTTTCGCACCTCTCGAAAAAATGATACGAAATAGATCAAACTTCGATAAATTTTGTCATAAAAATTTTTGAAATTCTCAATATTGCGAAGACTTTCAAAATAATTTCCAGTAATTGTACTTTAAAAATTTTGGAAACAAAATAGAAAAAATTTATGTACGGTTCGAAACTTTTCAAAAGTCGAAAATAACATCTGTAATTAGTTATAAACTGTGAATAGCATTAGATTCAAGAAAATTATTTTAATACCAAAAAATTATTTTGTTCATCATCCATAACTGTTTAAAGTAACTATCATTTGAAAAATAGTATAATTAGGACCAGTGCAAGAAATTTGTATGAAAACTCAGTGTAAACTTATATTTATTAAAAACTGTGGGAATTTGAAAATTTGATTCAAGAATATTAAAAAAAAAAGGTATTCTAAGCCTGCAAGAGTTTCATTTATTTAATTAACCCGAGATTAACTATTAAATTCGAAAAATTCAAGTTGAATAATTAGTGACTAAAAAAATCGAAATTTTACAAAGTAATAAAAAATAACGAAAAATAGTATGATTAATTCGTTACTATAATCATTTTATCACAAAAAGTAATATTTTAGAGTAACGCAACACTCCTGTATTCCAAAAAATATCTCATCAATTTTTGCTCAAATCTCTGTCAAATAAACGATTTTTTTCAAAAATTTTCTTTCCAGGGAATGACATTGAAACATTGAAATCCGCAAAAAAAATCTCTATTAAAAGACCTTATTTTTCATATTCCAACATTATTTTTCGAAGAATTTTCCATAAAAAATCCTCGCATCACCACTTTCCAAAAATTCCGTGCCTATAATCAAACCAATTCAAAGTGCTATGGAAATTTCTCGGAGCCACGTAATTAAAATGCAATCGAACCAATACTTTGTTTATAAAACTCCCCCCTCATAAATAAATGTATAGAAAGAGGTATAATGTATACGGCAGAAAAGATAAAAGTGTTACAACATTATACTACACATGCGAGTATGCTAACCTAGACCATAAATATAGTTTATCTCGCTATGTATTTCTTATCTATGCAAATATAATTGAACATACAACATGAACTCTTTTCTCCGCAGTGCCTACAATTTATTCCCGATTTTTGCACTTTACGGGATGAAATATAAAACGAAACGGAAGCACGTTCTGAAATAGTGATCATGTGACTAAAATGTGCGAGAGCCGTGCGCGAAAAATTACATATCCCGGAGCCGACTTTCGTTCTATTTCCAGGCGTCATTTATTGCACTTATCTTTTATCGTGTATGAATTGCAAAAATCTCGGCTTTTATGCAAACGCAACTCTGCGCAGTTTGACGATGTATTTTTTTTTATTTTTATGCATCGTCTAGGTAAATAGCGCACTTGTTTCACAGGTATTTTTGATGCAAAAACGAGAATACTCGTAAACGTTTCATGATTTTGCAGGCAGTAGTTTCGGATAAGAATCTTTGAATGTTTCAGAATTGTGGATAAAAATATTTTATGTACTACTTCGTTATTTCTAGATAATTAACGTGAAATTAAATCTTTGGTTTTTCGTTAAAAATGAAATTAATTAAATTAATTAACTAAAATTTACCAAATATAAAATTATCAACGCATATTTTTTTCAGCTCAAGCCTGGTAAACTAAATTTTTAGATTTGAACATTTTGTTCCAAAGTCTATTTAAATTACCAGTTTTCAAAAATGTATATTGTTAAATTTAACTGGATCTTAATACTGAAATCAGCAAGTAGAATTTTCTAACTAATTAAATATTCATAATATGTCATAATATTTCATAAATTTGTAATTTCATATATAATGTTTATCAGAATGAGAAAATTTATTTATTCTACCATATACAAATTTTGTGTAATATGGTTCATTATTCTACACTCTCCTATACCCTTTTTCCATTGTTACAATAATTAAATAATAAAATTTTTTACCTAATTTGCCCTTCAATTAGGCTCTTTCAATCTCTGAAAAAATGATCAATTATGCAATTGTGTCCAAGCCCGAGAAGAGTATTTGGTTTTGCTTGCCAAGACCCGGAAAAAGGAGCAGTCGGTGACGGCGGAAGGTGGCGTTTTCTAGAACGCCTAAAAATACGTGGCGCTCGCGACGTACTGAGAAATAAAATGGCAGTCTCGGTGTTTGAGGGGGAAGGGACAGGGGGAAGAGGAAAAAAGAAAATGTGGAAAAGCGTCTAAAATTGGCGGCCTCGCTTGCCAATACGCGGGCAATAGCGACGCCGTGGAACGCGTGCGTTTTTGCGATTATTTTGCATTGCAAAAAAACGACCACTTATTTCGAGATATTTTTTCGCATTCAAGTTTAACGATACTCATTCTAAAATAAAAGTTTACTGTTACGTCTAGGACTATAGAAGAAAAGAGATGTTTTTTTTTTTCATAAAGCTAGTTTTCTTGAATACATTTTAATAAGAAAAACTATTTTTTCCTTACTTTTTTATGAAATTTGTTTATATTCAGTCTACTTCGAAAGAATTCTAATGTTTATGTTTGTTTTTTTATTGTAGCTGTTTTCGATAAACTGAAAAAATCTGAAAACTGCAGCAGTAATTCTACAGTGAAATTTTCGTCTCATATAATTATGTTGAATTTTAGAGGAAGGAATTTTAGAATTCTATATTTCAATATAGAATTTGTTTGATATTACAAATACTTCAGGTAAAAGATAAAAAAATTTCGAGTTACTTTTTTGAGATTTCGAAAAATTCTTGAAATTCCCAACAAGATTAACTGCAAAAAATTTGAAATTGAATGCAATAAGGCTCAGTAAATTTGTAGAACAAGAAAAAACATAATAAAAAAATTAAATAGACTCTATTCAACACTCACAAAAAAGTTATAAACATACAAATTAAAATAAAATTACAATCATAGCAATGAAGTTACATGAATCGATATCGTTCAAAATCTCACAGTATTTTAAATAACTTTTTTCAGGAAAAAGTACTGTTATCTACAAAAATGAGCATTTAATATAGATATATTTTGAATTTTTTACTGATATTTTGTTCTCAAGTGAGGAATGAAAATCTTTTGATTTTTGATCTCTGAAACATGAATTTCTGAAGTTTCATGCACTAGAGTTCATAATTCAAAATCCTCCATTTTCAAAATTATTACTCTAAATATCAGCAATTCGGAATCAAGAACTTGAAATGTCTACACTTTGAATTTTGAAAGTATTTTGATTATGAAAAATTTTCCTTATTTCAAAAAAAAATACAAACTGTCTGAAACATTTCAAATTTACTTTAATAAAATTAAAACAAAATCAAAATCAGTGCAAATCAAAAATCATCAATGTATTTTTTTTAACCTCCAAAATTGAAACAAACCAAATTTTTTACAAAATTTTCCAAATTTTACACAAAAATAATAAAGTAAACAAGACTTTCGTAATTTTATTTTTAAATTTTGAGTTCATAGATTGTCAACATTAGAGAAAAAAACAAAATTACCCATGCTGCGAAAAAATATGGTAAGAAATACAATCTACAAGTTTAAAGAACATAATTTTTCATTTTTTGAATATTGGAATATTGTCGATGTTCTTTTGATTGAAAACGTTATTCAAAATTTTGAAGTTTTTAAATTTCAAAATTCTACAAACTTCTCAGAACTTTCTTCATTTCATACGAATTTGGCTAAATCATAAAAATTTTTCGTTTCAGAAAAATATTTATTTATGAATGTAATTTATTTTTTACAATATTTGTATATTTGTTTTCTAATAATTTTCAAGTTTCACTCATTTAATTTAAAGAATATATTCATTATCCAACAAATTTTGAAAAATTTGATAATGAATATGTACTTTAAGAAGTAACAATTTTTTATGAAGACTGCGTCCTAGTGAATATTAAATATTTATTCAATCTTTCTAGGCATGTTTGGGAATAAATAAATATTTTAACGGACCAACAACTTTCCACAACTATTTTAGCTTTTTTTTACGTAATTCATTAAAATTAAATGTATATATTTTGTCTTGAAATTAACACTTATGACCAACAATTTTTTTATCATACGAAAAATAATAAACAAAAATGATATACAATCAGTATATTTCCGTAAAATCGTATTACCGCTAGAATATTAACAGCTCAATAAAATTTGAAATTTCAAATATTTGTTTCTTTTCCGACTACAAAAGAATATCAGAGAAATTCTGGCCATCTTTTACATTTGAAAATTTTCAAACTTATATCATTATTGACTGTAAGCATCTTAAGTAACTCCGAGTAATTCATAAATAAAGTTCAATCGTAAAATAAAATTCAATATTTGAGGATTTATTGTCAATATTTCGATTAGCCCTGCACGTCATTATTTTTCGAACAAAAAGAAAAAAAAAAAGAAAATCGAATGAAGAGTGAATCTACGGCCTTGCCGATGAGAATAACGGCTCGAAAACTGACCATACCCACTGTTCGGCAAAAAATGTTCTCGCCCGACTCGAAAATTCGCTGCCGAGCTTGCAAGCTCCGAGGGATGTCTGGCTCTCTCTCGCTTACGCGTGCTCTCTCTCTCCCTCTTCATGCGGGGGACAATGAACCCACCTCAGCTCCGCTTGTTTATAGCCACACGTTATGGTAAAACACGCATCTCATGCATGCTGGAAAACGCGCGATACGTACAACATACTCGCGCCAAAAGCTTCGTCAATAAATGTGAATTCGCCATTGGCCAATGCGCCGCTATTTCCGTACGCTCTTTTTTATGCCAACTTTTCTTCTTCGCCGCATCCCAGGCGAAAATCGTGCATATAAATTTCGGTGATGCAACGCCGAGAGCGAGTTTTATTATTTATTCATCACCGGAAAGAAATTTCTAAATGACTGTCATTTTTAAGAATTTTGTTGAATCTGATGCGGAAAAGTTTGTAGGAAAAAAAGGTTTTTTGGTGTTTTTGAAATTGATGAGAGGACTTGATTGGAGGTTTTGTTTCCTCAGTTTAAGGCAGATTTGATGTTGTTATCTGTCTTGGATTTTTTTTGAACCTATGGTGCAATGTTTTAGCATTGTTCGAATTTTTTGAATTTACGCTCTTAATTAGTTTTTTGTGATAGAATAAAAAAACTAACATTCTGAAACTTCTGCAAAATGGACGAGGTAAGGTATGTTCAAGTCAATACTCATTTTTTTTCTACTGAATCGCTGGAAACGTAGAGAATTTTCTATTCTTGAAAACTCCTTAAAAAAATATGAAATCATTTACAAGTATTATAAACTCAAACACGTTTTGAAACTTTACAGATTTAACTATTATTTTTGTAATATTTAATAAAAAATACGAAAAAATTTTAAAATTAACTACGTTTTTTGGAAACGAACTCTCAATTTAAAATGTACTTAATATTTTATATAATTCTTAACAATAAAGTTAATATAATAATGTTAATAATTATAATAATTTTCTTTATAATAATTAAATTCAAAATTATAATAACTAAAAATTATAATTCAATTCAAATTATAATAATTAAAATAATATAATTATGAATAATAAAATTGACAACAAAAATATTATTAAAAAAAATTTTTCTTTTACTTGAAATGGAAACGATAACTTTCGAAATCTTCTTTAACGTGAAATATTTTAAAATTATGCAAAAGATTTCTGTTTTTTGAATTCCCATAATTTATGATAATCTATTTAGTCAAACGATGATTTAAAAAAAAATCCAAAATTTATTACAATTCGAAAAATACTGACTGATATACAATTAAAAACTGAAAATATCATCAAGTAAAAAAACCTTTACGTTTATTGTCTGATGCAATTGTTTTGTTTATACTACCTTTAATACCTTAAAAACGAACATTTTTTATTCTCCAAAAAATGAACAAAATGTAATTAAAATATCTTTATTATTCATAAATATATTAAAACAATCAATTCGTCAAAAAAATATTACGAAAGAGAATATTAAGATTTTCATGACGTAAGTTCCTTGATGTTAAAAATTAATAATAAACAATTATCGAATCTCTATTCAAGTGCCGAAATATTTTAATGTCACCACGCTAGGAAAATACATAACACACAAACTGTAGTTATGAATTTGAATTTGAAATTGAAACAATTATTCACCAAACGAAACTGAACAAAAATTCGTACAATTTTCAGTACATCGTTTTCGAATTAAGCATTTAAATTCTATTATTTTGTATAATTAATTTTTTATGATTCAGCAGAAAAAAAAAGTTATCTTCGCAATATAAACTGAAAAATCTCTTGCAGTTTCAATTTCAATAAAAGGCATTTTAGAAAATCTATCGCACGTAATTTTTGTTTTGAAAAATAGAAAATTATAAATTTCATTAACAAAAAAAAGTTCACGGTCACAAAAAATCAGAAATCTGTGAAATCGAAATAATATAAACAGAAAAAACAACTAAAAAGTCCAAGAATCACAAAATAAGTTTTTGCGAATCTTGTAATGTATCAAAACGTAAAATCTTAAAAATTGAAAATAATGCAAAACATTTAACGAAAAATATCGGTTTTGGCATTCGTGAATAAGAGTTGCATAATTTTCGATTTTGGCGTTATTAACTCAAACAGTTGAAAATTGAATAATACTGTAAGTCAAGTTGAAATTTACAAAATTTAATGATACTTTCAATATCATGTAATTTTATGTAAATTCTCTAAAATTCTTCTAAACATGATGATATTGATGATTTTAGAGTCTAAAATTTGTAAGTTTAAGTTCAAAAATAGATTTGTTAATGAATTCGAATAACATTGGTGAATTTTTTCATAGAATTTGTTGTATGTATTTTTGAGGAATAGGAAATGCTCGTATCTTTTACTTTGGCTCTATAGTTTCGTTTTTAAAGTTCCTTTCACCATTGATGACATGATTCCAATTAACATTAGGTGTGAAATTCTGTTGAACTTCAAAGTACTTATTTCTACGAACAGTTCGATATTCTAAGAAACCCAAACCGTTTTCTACTTTATCATACATAAAATGGTCAGGGCGCCGAAGGTCAATTCACCACCAGATTGCAGCACAAGACTCGTGGTCTCTTTTACCCTGAAAAGTTTCAGTAAGTTCAAAATTCATATAAAAAAATATCCAAAAAATGAACGAAAACTCATATTTCAAACTTCGAACATCAAAACTCGTATTAGAATCAATCTCTGAAATTACACTACGCTTTGTGATGCTTTAAATTGTTTATGATTTGATTTTGAAACTTTTTAAATATAATCCTAATAAATAAAGGGTCAGTCATAAAATACTGAGAATTTCAAAAATTTCAAAGACAAAAAACCTTCACTGAATTTAAGAAACTAATAAAAAATCACCATAATTCGAAAAAGAAATCCCGAAATATATCCCGAAATATAAATGTATAAAACTTTCAAAAACCTCGTCGATAATTTAAAATATTTTCAGATTTACAAACGATCTACATTTTTCAAAGATTTCCTAAGACTTCACAAAAATCCTGCACAATCTTAAAACCATAAAAGATTTTTTTTTAAAAAGCACCAGTTATTCTATGCATTACAACATTACATAACAGATGATCCAAAATCAATTTGCAATTACAAAAATTATTCACCATCTTCAAAGTTCAAATTTTCAAATCATAAAAATATTTGAATAATGAAAAACATATATTACAATGCGGGCTTTGCAAAAGAGTCATTCTTCAATCGATCTGTATATTGCAACGAACCTTATCGAAAATGCTTTCGGAGCTTTTTGAATTCCCATACTTCATTTTCAAAGTGTCGATACGTAACTTTGTTTCGCGTCGAATTCGAACGTGAGCGCAACTTTTAAGTGGTTTCGTCGGATAAATAGACCGTTTTACAAAAGTTATAATACAGATTCGCCGGGAATTGACGTTGAAAAGAGCGACCTGTTTTCGTTTAAAAGACGTGATATGTGTACCTTTTATGAGTTCGTCGTGAGTGTGAAATGATCATTTCCTCATGCGAGTGTATCGAAATATTTTAAAAGTTGTAGCATAAAAAGTAATTTCTTGAGAATTGTAATTTAAGAAAACCGTAGAAGTAATAAATTTTAAAAATTGTACATTTTCAGTACAAATTCCGCATGCTTTTTTACATGATTCTAATCTGTCGGAAAATAATTTTAAAAATCCATAGTCCAGGGATTTTTAATTCATGAAAATTTTGTTTAAACATTTTATTTATGAACAAATTATCCCAACTCTCGAAAACTCCACGTCTATGACATTGTAAAAGCATAGTATTAGAAACACGTAAAAAATCGTAGAAAAAACTACGATGGGCTAGGGATGTGTAAAAACTTGTTGGGGTGAGAAAAAAGGGTATTAGGGTTAGCTAGAATAGAAAATGGGCGAGGGTAGCAGGTTTTTCTGGTGCAATGTGACCCTACAAATTTTGTTGTGGGGCGAGGAACGTGATACACATGCTGTGGGGTGGTGATTGGCAGGCACCTGACTGCAAAAAGAGACGTGTGTCGCGCGCCTACGGCAGGTTCTTTTTTGTACTCGTGGTGACAAGTACGGTTCTTTTTGTACCTTTTTTCCCTATCGTTTACATGGGATAGGTTTGGATTCACGAACTTTTTTAAAGTTTTTATGCGGTGTTAGGGTGACGAAATATTTGGTAATAGTTCTCGTAGATTTTAAAAGATAATATAAATATTTCATTTATTATATAAATATCATAATTATATTTATTAAACTGTAGTTATGATTATAAATAATATTAGGTTTAAAAAAATATAATTTTATATAATATATATTATATTAAACATTTTATCATTATATTGTTAAATTCATAATATTTTATAAACTTTTGAAGTGTTCAATTATGAAAAATTTTTGAATTGTGTGGTTATAAATTAATGATGATAAAAAAATTTTGTTTTTTTGGAATCCTTCAATGTAATTTGACTGGTAGCGACAAAAAATATATAATGGAGAGTATTAATTTCAATATCTATTTTTCTTCGTTCTCATATAGTATATCATTTTTTTTATTCTTTTTATTTATTCATTCAGGTGAACAAAATACAGAGCTTCCTCCCCACAATTTTTTTTGCATTGTAACTATTTTTTTTCCGTTGCTCTGTATTCAAAATTAATTTTATTGATTTTTACAATAATCTGTCTTTCTAGTCTTACACTAGATAATTCATTTGTTAATAACAAATGTATTGAAAAACATCTGAATTCATGAGATTCATGTTTAAGTTTTATAATTTATCTATATTATTATCTTGATAATAAATAATTGTGTTCATCAAATTGCCATTTATTGCGATCAATGATTCATTTATTTATAAAAAGGTAACACAGTATGTTAAGTACCTTAATTTTAATTCACTAGTTATTGAAGATTTTCTAATGGTGAAATGATAAGTTTTTTTTATATATTCCTTAACGTTCAAATCTATAAGTACGAAAAAAACTAAAAAAATATTTTGAATAAGATTTGAAATGTATACTCGAGTTGAACACACAAGTATTATTCTTAGTTTTTATATTTTACAACATGATATTTTTAGCTGTCAAACAATCATTAAAAATTTAACTGATTAGGTAATTTTTAAGTCCACGAAATACTTATGAATACGCTTCAAACGAATTGGCATAAAGTTTTGAAAAGTATGGAAAAGTTTAAAAGGCAACAATCTTAAAAAATGAAAATAATTTCACAGTTTTTTGCGTAATCACAGTAGCTGTAAAAATAAAAACACATTGAACACTTATTCAATATTATTTCTCAGGAAAAAAATCGAAACAAATCTCTTTATAGATAATTTATTACTACTTCTTCATTTGCAGTTGAATTTTTTTTTTTAATTTTTTTCGTCGCCCTGTTTTAAAAATTTATTTTATTAATTTTCATAATTTTAAGTGTTCAAATATTCCACAAGATCATAAATTGTAATTTATTTGTTAACGACAAATGTATTCAAAGAAATCTGAATTCATGAAATTCATGAATAAAAATTTTATATTTTTTGTATACTATTATCTTGATCATAAATAATTATAATCATGAAATTGCCATTTCTTGCGATAAATGATTCATTTATTTATAATAAGGTAACACAGTATGTTTAGTACTTTAATTTTAATTTACTAGCTATTGAACATTTTCAAATTTTGAAATGATAAGCTTTCTTTATATATTCTTTATTGATCAAATCTATAAGTACAAAAAAAACTAAAAAAAATACTTCGAATAATTTTTGGAATGTACAATAGTAGAGTTGTATACACAAGTATTATTTTTAGTTTTTATATTTTGCAAAATTATATTTTTAGCTGTTAATAAATCCCTTTAAATTGAAATGATAGGGCAATTTGAAAATTGGCAAAATATTTATGAATACACTTCACACAAATTTTCGTAGAGTTTTGAAAAGTTTTTAAGAGTTTCAAAGACAACAATCTTAAAAAATAAAAATAATTTCAAAATTTTCTACGTAATCACAGTAGCTATGAAAAAAACACATTGAGCACTTTTTCAATATTATTTCTCAGGAGAAAAATCCAAACAAATCTTTTCAAAAAAAATGTATTATACTTTCTTCATTTTTAGTTAAATATTTTTTTTTTTTAATCTCTTTCGTTGCCCTGTTTTAAAAACTTATATTATTGATTTTCAAAATTATACGTATTTCTAATATTCCACTAGATAATTCATTGCAATTTATTTTTTATTAACAAACGTATTGAAATAAATCTAAACTCATGAAATTCATGTTTAAATTTTATAGTTTTTCGATATTATTATCGTGATAATAAATAATTATATTCATCAGTTTACTATTTCTTGCAACTAAAGATTTATTTCTAAAAAGATAACATAGTATGTTTAGTACCTTATTTTTTAATTGGATACTTACTTAACATTTTCAAATTTTGAAATGGTGAGATTTCTATAAGATTTTTTTTCTATTTTTCATTGTTTGAATCTATAAGTACAAAAAAAAACTAAAAAAATATTTTGAATAAGTTTTGGAATGTATACTAGAGTTGTGTACACAAGTACTATTCTTAGTTTTTATACTTTGCAAAATTCTATTTTTAACTGTCAATAAGTAATGAAAAATATAATTGATTAGGCAATTTCGAAATTGACGAAATATTTAAGAATATGATTCAAACGAATTTTAGTAAAGTTTTAAAAAGTTTTGAAAAGTTTTAAAGACAACAATCTTAAAAAAATTAAAATAATTCCAAAGTTTTTTGCGTAATCACAGTAGCTGTAAAAAAACATTCAACACTTTTTCGATGTTATTTCTCACGAAGAAAAAATCGAAAAAATCTTTTCAATATGAATTTGTTATTCTTCCTTCATTCCTAGTTAAATGTTGTTTTTTTTTTCATTTTTTTCGTTGCCCTGTTTTAAAAATGTATTTTATTGATTTTCAAAACTATACAGGTTTTAAGATTCTACTAGATAATTCATTGTGATTTATTTTTTAATAACAAACGTATTGAAATTGATCTAAACTCATGAAATTCATGTCTAAATTTAACAATTTCTCCACATTTTCATCTTAAAAATAAATAATTATATTTATAAAATTACTATTCCTTGCCATTAATGATATATTTATTTCTAATAAGATAACATAGTACGTTTACAATCTTAATTTTAATTGACTAGTTATTTAACATTTTAAAATTTTGGAAGAATAAGCTTACTATAGGCTTTCTTTATTTATTTTTTCTATTGTTAGGTACAAAAAAAACTTTGAAGATATTTTGAACAAGTTTTGGAATGTATACTAGAGTTGCATACACACGATTCTTATTTTTTATTTTCTGCAAAACACAATTTTTAGCTGTCAATAAATAATCAAAAATTTAATTGATCAATCAATTTCAAAATTACCGAAATATTCAATAATACAGTTCAAACGAATTTTTTTGAAGTTTAAAATACAACAATTTTAAAAAAAGAGACAATTTCCAAAGTTTTTCGCGTAATCACAGTAACTGTTTTAAAAAAACACATAGAACCCTTTTTTAATGTTATTTCTCACGCAAAAAAATCTTTTCGATAACAATTTGTTATTCTTCCTTCATTACTAGTGGAATAATTCTGTCCTGACGAAATAAATAACTGTCTATTCTCTCATACGTTCTCCACTAATTTCCGAAATCCCTAATAATTCTACCTAGCACAAAACTTCTTTTCATTTTCAACGCTTCCATAATCTTTTGCATGTTCAAACTAAGAAAATCCGGGAAAACCGTCATTGCTCCCAAAAGAGATGACGAACGCTCGAAAAAAACGCGCGCAAAATAGCGCGATTCGGTGATAAATTTATCGCGCCGCGCACGAAAGCCATTAATCCGTCACATCTGGTTTCTCGAGGACAAAATGAATTTTCAAGCCGTCGTAGTAGGTAGGAAATCGAAATGCAAATGTTCCCTGACTACCTGCCGCATTTGGCGGGGTCTCTTTAAATCTCTCTCACGTTTAGTGGCTCGGGCGGCTTGTTTATTTTTTAATTAAAGTCTTCCGCGGCGGCGGCCGGGTCCTGGGCTCGGGCTACCGGGCCTGGGTCGGATTAAAAAAGGTTCCCCCAAAGTTATTAAGCTAATAATGTGTCCCGCCTGCAGCAAAAAACCTCGCAAAAGAAACACGCGCGAGGGGAAAGGCGTCGCGAAAAATAGTTCCGGCACGCGACCCTCGCGCGTTCCTCGCATTCCCTGTTTATCACACTCCCGTTTTTTCTCCCAGCGGAAAATGTGTTATTCTGCTTGTTGGGATAATTGAAGGTAAGTTTTCCTATGGTAAAACGTATGTTTTCTCAGAGTTTTTCAGGAAGTAGTGACGGTTTTTCTTTTTTTATATCAATGATTTGTGCTTTTTGGTTTTGAATTTAAAGAAAAAAACTTTTTTCTTAAAGTTATAATTTCAAAGTTATATGGCGTATTGTTTGAATTGAAAAAAGGTGCATTTTGAAAAATTTCCAAGAAAAATAAGAATTTCGCATGATATTTTTTTCTAGATAATTTCAATTTTTAAATCATTGTAAATATATATTCAAAGAATCTTTTACTTTTTTTCTAGACAAACAGACATTTTTTTTGTATTATATTTTTACAACTTTTTGTTCATTAAAATCATTTTCAGGTTCTTAAAGTATTATATAACTGTTGAAATCATTCAAAATTATCAGTGCAGTTGAATTGTTTTGAAAAATGAGTAAGCAATATTTTAAATAACTCGTAAATTAATGATAGTTTTTTTTATGCAAAATTAGAATCAAGTTGCGTTATATTCTAAGCAGATATAATGAGATGTATGAATATATTATTTGGTAGTTGATAAAAAAAAATAAAAATGTTTGAATTAGTTCATTCTTCGAAAAACAAAGCTTCGTTTTATTTTTCAAAAACATTCAGAAATTAAAACAATTGATGTAAAAAGAAATTTATATTTTGATTTCAATTTTTCATTTCACTTTTCCGAAGTATATTGTTCCTTACATGTCGATTTCATAATAATCGTTTTAATCATTTGGCGTGTGTTAAAATTCGAAAAAATGTAATAAGCTAGATTCATTCGGAATTGCAAACGTTTTGACGCAGTTTTTCAAAAAAGCAAACATACTGCACTTTTATATTTAGTTAAATATATTCAATAGAGAAAAATTTGCTTTCACCATTATATTAAAAAAAAACGAATCAAATGTTTAAAAACGTCGTATCGTTTTTTTGACAATTATTTTATTATGTTTTGAGTATAATTTTCGATTTTTAATACACATGTCATTTCAGGGGTTTTTAAGCATAGTCAACATTTTTTAGAAATCAGTTTTCTTAAAAAAAATTCATAAATGCCTACAGGTTTTTTATTTTTTCACGAAAAGTTATCGATTCAAAAACTTTCAAGTTATATTTAAGCATAGAAAAACATTCAGAAAATAAAGTTAAAAGTTAGAAAGTTTAAAAGATTCGAAAAAAAGTTATAGTTATTAGAAATTTGTTGGAAGTGTGCAATATTTTCTATCTCGAATAATAATTTTCAGCGTATGCAATTATGATTATATTATGATAAAATTATGATATTTAATTATGATTCTGAGTGTATATTTTCCTAACTAAATATGTGATTATTTTCAAGAAAAAGATGCAGAAGTAGCCGAATTTTTAAAAGTATTCATGTCATTCTGCATAACTTTTTTTCTTATTATTTTGTTTTGAGTCTGTTTAATTTAGAATACGAAATTCGATATTCACAATCAATTGCTAAACTTCGTGTACTCAATTTCATCATACATATTTGACGACAAATTTCTCGATTAATGGAAATCCATCTCCATTAGATTAAACTTTTCATGAATACAGCTGTCCATTATGAAAATATTGGAATGACTTGCAGCCTCGAGTCATCTATTTGGTTTAACTTCATCGACATGACAAACTGAACTTGTTCATTACATCGTGAATGTTATTATTGACGTAATTGATTAAAATATATCAAAAAACATAATTTTTACTCAAGGTATCTTTACTCTTCATTTGTTTTTATTTTTTAAGAAACAAAGTTTTTTCTGAATAATAAATTTGATTTAAAAAAAAAAGTTTGGAAATAAAGTTGTCACATTCTGTACTATTTTAGATAACTTCTGCTAGACTAATTGTAAGTTTTCAGTTAAGTAAATACATCAGTTAATTATTATTAAAGGAAAAAGTAAAATCAAAAAAGTCATAGGAATTGACTACAAGAACAAGTCAAAAATGATGAGCATTTAATCAAGATAATTAAGTTCATACTAAAAACAGTCGTATTTGACCAACTCAATTGAATTTCTAACTTTTTTTTATAACTGGGAAACTTTGAAAATATGTTACTATAAACAAAAACATACGAATATTATCGTAAACATAACATTTTTAGCACAATGGGAAATTCATTTTATGGAAACAATCCTTCTTAAGTTCAGTTACTTGAGTGGGAAAAGTTGTCAAAGTCACTGATTCAGTAATAAGCTCATAAAATTTCACCTGGCTATACAGTAAACAGTAAAAAGAATATAAATTATTTTACAGCATATCCACACTCAATAATTTTATACAATTTTACACTTAAATATATTTTTTTAATTTGAGACAAACAAATTCATGCAAGCAGAAAAGTAGTTATATTGTTGACTGTTATAAAATTGCTTAGAGTTAAAAAAAAATTGTTCTTCTGAACTAAATATTTTTTCAAAAGAACGAAATATTTGGCCAATCAAATAATGACCAAATTTTAATTTAAGCCAACCAAATCGGTTTTTCAGAGCAGTAACGCAATTTTTCTAACTCAGTAATAGTCATCTGACCAAAAATAACAGTAAAAATAAAAATGACCAAAAATTTGCCGTTCGAGAATGTTGTACTAGGGGCTGAAAAATTCGGGAAAAATGGCGGAGAAAAGTCGCTTGGTCGTAGAGAGCGGAGAAGGAGGCGGAAAAATGGAGGTCCATTGGGCGCCCGGCGAATATCCCCTCTGTTTCCATCATCTCCGGGGCGATTTTCCGCGGCACCTAAGAGAAGGGGCCAATGAGACGCTGGGCGTCTGGTATTGATCCGAGGCGTCGTCCAGGAGACGCCCGCTCCAAGACGCCCGGCTTGCCCGGCGCGAGAGGGAGGCCCGCAGTTCCTGCGGGTAAAAGGATGGAAAGCTCTTTCGCAGATGGTCCGGTGACGTTTCTTACTTGCCACCTTTTTCTCCTCCCTTTAATTCTAATTCTTTCTTTCTTTTTTTTTTCGCAGTTTTTCTCTAGAGAGTGTATTCGAACGAGGAGATAGTGAAGCTATCGAGAAGCTTGCACGGGAAAAAAAGATTTGCTGTAGAAGCGAAAGTATGTGCTGTTTTAACACAACTTGACAGAATTAATTTTTTTGATTGGGTACCGTAATGTCCAAAACATAATGTCCAGACCACAATGTCCAATAGTACGTTATGTACAATAAATTATATGACGTCCAAAGAATATTATAGAACCAAATTCTACCAATTTTGGGAAATAACGTTTATATATAACATGTTTGAGATACGTTTTTGAATAATAAATTCACAATAGTATAAGCAAGAAATTAAAAAAACATGTAAAATGCAAAACTCTGAGTACATAAATTTTTTCAATTTATGTATAAAAAATGAAAACAAGTCAAAAAATTTACAAATCGTAGTTCTTGGAAATTGTCGTACTTTTGAAAAATTTACAAAATCAGTGGAAATTTTAAGAAAATCCAAATTTGAATTGAATTTTTACAATTTTATAACATCTTCGTGCCAGTATCAATTTTTGATTTCATTAAACTTGATGATGATATGAAAATGAAATACCCCAAAATACCAGTAAAAAATCAATCAAATAATAAATTTTAATTTAATCGAACCATTATAATTTTAAACAAATGACTAGCATTTCTCAAAGTCGTTATATTATGCTTTGAATTATTTTTTTAATTTCGAAAATTTTGCACATTTTTTGTATTTTAAAAATGTAGTATATTACGCGGTTTCTGTAATTTTTCAGTATTTAAAAATTTGTCACGATGTACAAAGTTTATAACCATCATCTGAAATTTAACAAATTATCTGAATTTTATAGAATTTACAACAATCTGGAAATAATCCTAATGCTTTTCCATTTTCTTTATATTTAAGAAATACTCATCAAAAAAAATTCATTAAAATTTGTGTAACTCCTTATAATTTTTCGTAATATTTCAATACTTCCAAGGTTTTGAAACTTTTTCATAAAATTAAAAAAACCATACACTTTTCCAAAAAATATGATAATGATCACAATATACAAAATTTATATTGTCTACTTATAAAATTATCGACTATTGAGAAAATGTTCAGTTTTTTAATGTTTTCAAAAATTAATAATTTAAAAAAAATAGATATTTATGCTACAAGGGAGAAAGATGATGATTCCAACGAGTGCGAAGTTGGGCACGAGCGGAGCGAATGCCCAAACGCACGAGTTGGAATCATTCTCTTTCTCCCATGTAACATACAATATTTTCTCCCGTGCATGTACAAAAAAATGGCCACTTTTTTTGCGTGGAACGTGGGAGGAAAATACACTTTTCTGGGGAAACTACAACATGTAATTTTCGATGCGACTTGGTTACTGTTGTGACAATTTGACAAAACAAAACACAACAAACTTATGTACAAAAGTTATGACTTATGGACAGTGTGAGTCGAGTGAGTATGGCAGT
>JAPYZL010015522.1:0-12795 GCA_030522825.1 Platygaster orseoliae
TTTTTCTTTTAATTGAGCTTACTTTCAATTGACAATGATCGTCAGAGTAATTTGTTCACCACAAAAATCAACAACAATCAACAAACTCGCGTACGCTTCAATTGTCAATCGGCAGGAAAAATGACAATTTATCGACAAACTGGTAATTTCGGGAAATAAGAACGCTGCGAGGTAATTTACAAGCGCATTGCTTGTGATCACGCGCAAAACGCTTGTGAATCCTCTGCGCGTAATTCACGAGCACAGTGATTGTGCTTCATGAGCAGGGCGCGCGGGAAAACAAGCGAGCTGCGCGCGAGAAGATTTTTTTTCTTCTCACACACATCCTGCTCGTGTTTCGCGCGCGCTCTGCTCGTTCTCTTCTCTCCGTGTAGGATATATTAATAAATTCCTAAACAACGAAACTTTTATATATTTTTTAACTCTCGTTTTCATTTCCATTTTTCACCTTAATTAACATTATACTATTATTGAATATTCAAAAGTTTCAAGATAAGCTTAAGAATTTTCATTGTGGTTTTTCAACTTCTTCGATTCAAGCTTTGCTTTTTCATGGATCATACTTAAGTAATCTTTCGGTTTTTAAATTGAAATGGTTTTATTTTTTATTTATTTATTTTAACATTTATTTATTAGTTCCCTTTTTTTTTCTCAGTTTTGATTATCAGTACTTAACTTTTTTTTGAAAAAAATAAGTCATACATTTTTGACAATAAATTGAGCGGTTGAGAGCAAAAGACAAACTAGTATGAGACAGAAAACATTAAGTTGCCATTTTATCTGTCTCTTAATAGTTTGTCTTTTGCTCTTAACTGCTCTTCTAAACTTTGTCATTTAAGAATTTCAATAACTACAATTTACGTAAAAAGTCTGAGATATAAATGTCTAAAATATTTAATCCTTTGTATTAAAAAACATAAATGTCCCCACCTTTTTACATCAACAAAATTTTTACTTTGAGTCATTACAGTAAGTGCATTTCATGAATTTTTGATTAATTTTTAAACCTTGAAAGATCTCTTCTCTTCGGATCTGAATTACTCATAATTATGTATATGTGACACGATCCAACAAAAGGGACCTACTCGGCAAAAGTGAAAGTTTACACGGCGCGCTGTGGAAGGCGTTGAACTGCCATTTAAGCCCATGTAAATTATTTTCTTATCAATCATAATCCGAAAATCGATTTTTTGGACAGTAAGTCCCTTTTCTCAGATCGCGTCACATATGACGATTTACATTTGAAATGTATCTCACTTCTAAAACTAATTTCTTTATTTTTCATTACTTACAGATTTGGCATTTGACAATAAGCGAAAATGGAGTGGTAAATGTGGAATGTGTATCAGATTTGGATCGTCATCAAAAAGCTGTCAACGTTGTCAGATTTTCTCCATCAGGTCTTTTTCTTGCTTCAGGAGATGACGGTAAAAAATTTTTTCATAGATTTTCTCCCTTACTTATTTTTTTCTGAATTAATCAACTTAACTATTTAAAAATTCTACTCTTTCCTAATTATAAAAAGTCCAAAAATTTTAACTGAAAAATAATGAAACAATCATTCCAGATTCGATAATAATTCTCTGGAAGCAAAAAGAGGAACTGGAGTTCAAGGATAAACTTTTCAACCTCAACGAAGATGAAAATCTCGTAAACAAAGAACAATGGCAGTCACACCAAGTTTTAAGGGGCCACATCGAAGACGTGCATGATTTATGCTGGTCCCCAGATTCACGATATCTGGCCTCCGGCTCTGTCGACAACACGGCCATTATTTGGGATACCACGAAAAATGGGAAAACTTTTTTGAGTGATTACAAAGGCTTTGTACAAGGAGTAGCTTGGGATCCCAACAACCAGTATCTTTGCACCATGAGCTCGGATAGGTTAACAAATTGTTTAATTCCAAATTATTTCAATGGATGTAAACTATCTTGGGTTCCATATTATTTTATTTTCTTGGTTGCATTCTTCGAATTTTAGAATTCTTATGATAGATTATTGATATTTAAACTTGTTTTTACAGACATTGCAGACTGGTTGACTTGAAAACGAAAAAAACTATCCAGCGAGTTTACAAAGCCAAAATACCTTGCCCCAAAGGACATTTCACAGAGGGAAAAACTTTGCGATTGTTTTACGATGACACTTTCAAATCGTACGTTAGAAGATTAACTTTCAGTCCAGATGGAAGTCTTATAATTGTGCCTTCTGGAATAATCGAGCCCTTGGATTCCGGCGAACGGTTTTCCAATACCACAGTTGTTTTTTATCGTAGAAATATTAAAGAGTGAGTCATATTTGTGTATAAATTAGTAATTCATAAGTGAAATATCGAAGTGTAAGATCAAATTTTTGAAAATCATTAAAAAAATGCAATATGAAAGCTTTTTAGTCCAAAAATTTGAAGAAACGTATAAATCGTACATTTTTCCTTTTCATATTTGAATATGAGAATAGTGTGATTTTTTAGTTTTTTTGAATTCCTAAATGAAAATAACGATAAAATTTGGTGTTGAATTTCATTAATTTTTTCAATATTGCATGTTTCAGGCCTATTATGATACTGCCATCGTTGGACGAGTACACAATAGCTGTACGCTTCTGTCCTATGTACTTCGAACTAAGAGAAGATGGGCCCGAACCGCTAATTTCTCTGTCCTACAGAATGATTTTCGCTGTCGCAACAAACAAATCGATCCGTCTCTATGACACTCAGCAAATTTCTCCGATTGCAATTGTGTCCAATATTCACTACACTAGATTGACGGATGTTGCTTGGTAAGAAAATTTGAAAATTATCCTTAATCAATCAAAAAGGGGAAAAAAATATTCAATAATTTTTTGTTTATAAACATGGCATTTTTCTGTTATTTTTCTGAAATGAAAAAGACAGTGATAGTAATCTTCAGGGCAACCAAAAATATTTACGATAAAATGCAAAATATTTATTTATGCATGAAAATACAGGGAAATGTTTATGATAGGCAAGAAATATTTATGATCAAATGCGAGCAAATTTTACGTTTTTTGTACATTTGTTGACATTTTTGGTTCCTAATCAAAGTTGTTGCAGAAAATGACCACTTGTTTTGCTAAGTTCTCTTCGAATTACAATTCGAATAGCATAATTTTTATTTTTTTTTTTTTGTAGCATAACTTTGATTTATTATCTGTAAACATATGACATGTTGAATAATTTCTCGGTGATTTTCAAACTGCGAATTTAAGAAAATGAAATGACTTTAATTAAATTAAAGAAAAAGAAAATGAAAATGAAATGCAAATTAAGTGCATTTTTTATTTAATTTATTTTTTTATTTAATAGGAATTTTTAAAAATTTCATTTAATTTTTTCATTTTTGATTTAATTTGCAAATAAGTGAATGAAAATTAAAGAAGAAGATGGCGAAACATACATAAGAAGTACATATTTTTTATGGTCAAAAATTGTTAAAAACATTGAAGATTAAAAATGAAAAACCTTCAAATTTTTATTTAAATATTTTTTGTTGCCCTGGTAATCTTGTTAGTTTGGGAATCAAAGATGCTCACGCTAACTTCTCAAGCGCTAATAAACTTTCGAAGAGATCAAAAAAAAATTTGGATAACTGTAAAAGTACTATAAAATCGTATAGAAACTGCAGAATATCAATACAAAAAATTGTAAATACTCAAAATACTAGCAGTTCATCAAAAACTGGAATCATATGCAAAAACGATGTTCTAAATATCGATAAAACTACTAAAAAAACTATGCAACTTTGAATCCTTGTACATCTAATTCTATAGATATATAGAGAAATCTAATGTTTCGAATATCCTTGAATCGTATTATTATTAATAATATACAAAAAATTTTTACTAGAAAGCTATGAAATAAATATGAATCCATAAGAATATCAATTTCTGCGTAATCGATAAAAATTTGTAGAATCTAACGCACTTTGAATTCTAGAGAATAAAATTCTATAAATCTATGGAAGTTTACATACAATTTGTCGTACTTTTTAATATCTATAAAAATTTGAAGGAATTCCTATTACTTTTTTTATTCCTATGTTAATTTTTCGAAATGAAGCTCCAGAATACTAAGTTTTATAGATAATCAATATTTTATGTAATTTTTTAATACACAGTAACTAGATTTCTTGTATTTTATATTTTTCTAGTACTGTTGGTATTTTTCATATTTTTTCAATAGTTATTCTATCTACCTACATAATGAATGGATTTCATGAAATATTTATGCATTTCTCTACGATTAAGTACCGTAATGTCCAATAGTACATTATGTCCAATAAATTCTATAATGTCCAAAAAATATTACAAAACCAAATTCTACCAATTTCGGGAAATATTGTTTACATATAACATGTTTAACCCTCAGCGACCACACCTCAGCCAAGCCACATAGCGACTTTATGGAGTCTGAGGTAATTAATTACCCCAGGTAGCCGCTAAGAGTTAAAATATGTTTGTGAATAATATATTGACAATAGTAGAAGCAACAAATAAAAAAAAAATGTAAAATGCAAAACTCGACAAAAAATTTTTAGTTTATGTAAAAAAATAAAAACAAGGAAAAAACTTACAAATTGTAGTTCTTGGATATTGTAGTAATTTTTAACAATCTAGGAAATTTGTAGGAATTTTCTGAAACTTTAAATTGTAATTGAATTTTTACAGTTATATGAGTTATATAACATCTTTGTGCAAGGATCAGTTATTGATTCCAAAAAACTTGATAATGATATGAAAATGAAATACACAAAAATACCACGCAAAAATCAATAAATTATTAAATTCTACTTGAAGCGAACGATTCAAATTTTTAACAAATATTTTTTTAACAAATTTTTAACATTTGTCGAAGTTATATTATGCTCTAAATAATATTTGTATTTCAAAAATTTTAGACTGTATACATATGATGACACATTATTTAATATTTTAAAATGTAGTATGTTACACGATTTCTATAATTTTTTGGAATTCGAAAATTTTTCACGATGTACACAGTTTATGACCATTAATTGAAAGTGAACAAACTATTAGAGTTTTATAGAATTTACAAAAATCTGGAAAATTATCCTAATGCTTTTTCATTTTCTTCATATTTTAACAATAACAATCAAAAAAATTCATTGAAATTTCTGAAACTTATAATAATTTTTCGTAATTTTTTAATACTTTCAATTTTTTGACATTTTTTCATGAAATTAAAAAAAAACTACACTTTTCCAAAAAATATGATAATGATCACAATATACAAAATTTATATTGTCTACTTATAAAATTATCGACTTTTTGGAAAATTTTCAGTTTTTTTATTTCTTCAAAACTTTGAAATTTTATTTCTTGAAATAATGGTCACTCAGAGCCAGTGACCTGAGTGACTCTGAGCTGGCTCTGAGTGACCATTTTTTCAACAAATTCATCAAAGCAGAGCGTTAAATTTCTACAATTTGAAATTTTAAACGTAATAAAAACTATTAAAAAATTCAAGTTTTTATTAAAATAATAAAAAAATTTGGTCATTACGGCTTGGACATTGTGGTCCTCTACCTTTTTATACAGTTTTCTGTAATTCTATGTTTCAGGATTCAAAAATTTATAGATTCTTATCAAGTTTCAAGTTTTTTGAGAATATTCCATCTCTCTAGAGTCGAGTAATCATGCAATATTTGTGTTTTTAGTATTTTTCAGATAATGTGGGAATTTTTAGTGTTTTTATGGATTTCTAGAGTTTTTAGACTTAGTGATATAGATTTCCATGATTCGATGTTACAAAATTTAAACTTTCATAAATTTTTAGGATCTATTTATATTTATGTATGTTATTTAAAAATGTTATTAAATAACATTATTGATTTTTAGTATTTTAAAAACTTCTTTCTAGCACTTGTTAGATTTTGCATATTGTTAAGTATTTAATAGTACTTTCTTCAATTTTTTAATAATTTTTGGTACTTGTATGGACTTATCCATAGATATTACAAATTCAATGTTCAAAAATAAAGTGTTATAAATTTTTCTTAACTTGTTGAATTTCACAAAAAATGAAAATATACAAGAAAAATAAAATATAAATAAATAAATAAAATGAAATAAAAATACAAAAAATGAAAATAGGCGGTTAAAACTTTCCGGGAACAAAGAAATAATTTGTTGTAATTTTGTCTTGAAAGAGTGAAAGCTTTACAATGATTATTCATGCTTTTATCTATTTACATCGTAGTATTTCTAAGTTGAAGCTCGAGTCATCAGTGACACTACTTTAAATTGATCTAAACGACCAAAGATTTGGTGTGTGTATTACACTAATTTGTCGTAAATTGGTTGTAAACAGAACATAACTTTAATACAGTATCAATAAGTGTAATATTGTTCACTGGATGTTTTGTTCTGTTATCAATAACTATATTTGATTCTCCAGTTTAATTCTATTTTATTTGTTTCATTTGACGTTTCCATTCCTAATGTAGGATCCTTTTCAAGAAATCAATCGAATTTAAACACCATTATTCCGACAAACTAACAGTCGATAGTACAATAGAAAACGGGACTTGTAAACTTCTCTCTGTTACAAAACTCAAAAAAACACAACTAGTTATATCGTTCGTTGTTATAAACAGTGTCATAATACTCATAATTAATAAAAAAGGATCCTATATTAAGGATCGAAATGTCGAATGAAACAAATAAAATAAAATGTGACTGGAGAAACGAATATAGTTATTGATAACTCAATAATTTTAATACATGATATATAATTTTTTTGGTCATTTACATAGTTGTAAAGCGTATCTCACGTATAATTTATCAAATCAACACCGACAGTTGAATCAACATAACTTACAATTTGTTAGTAGCATCGAAAAAAATCTCTCAGAATTTTTCGTGAAAGAATCAGAATCCAAAAACGAATTTTTTTTAAATCCTGGTAACGTTAAGTTAATACTAGAATCAGCTATACCACATATTTAAATTTCCTCAATCAACCAAAAACTTGTTTTAAAACAGATTTGTATTCTTGAACAGACAAACTCATCATGTAAAATTTATTTTTGAAACTGCAAGAAAATTTTTCGTCAGTAATTTTATTGAAAAAATCTCTTTTTGAAGTTAAAATTAGTTCCATAGAATGAAAAACACAATGTAAACAAATATTTTACAATTATCTGCACGTTATTTATAGGTCATCAGATGGTAGGATTCTCGTAGTGTCTTCCACCGACGGTTACTGCTCCATCGTCCACTTTGAAAAAAATGAATTAGGCCAAGAGTTTCAAGAAAAACCTATTTTGCATTCAACTGAACTGGGCGAGGACGAAGAGGTCGACGAAAATGAGGAAGATAGGACGGAAAAAAAGCCATTCATCGACCCGGGGCCAGACGTCGCGATGGACGTAGATGCCTGTGAACATATTTCAAAAAATCTCACGAACCAAAATCTCATTCAAAACATTCCACTCAATCCTGAAACCAATGTTTCCGAAAGAGAAGAGACCACAGACATAAAATTGATCTACGAAGATGGCCCAACTTGCGAAGAAGATGTCAATGAGAAAACAACACCACCTAAAAACGAAATTGAGAAACCACCCTTTCCCATTATCAACAAAACACCAAGAAGAGTGAAGTTGATAACATTGTCGAGTCCAAAACACCCGAAGTATTGACTTTACGCTGGTAATTTATTTCTTAATGTTTTGTAATATTTTTTATGTGCTAAATATACGAGAAAAATAGCTCAAGTCTTACTATCGCATTATTTTTTGTGTATCTATGAATGAAAAATTTATTTGGAATGGTATTTTAACAAGTATTTGGATTCTCTCCTAGATAAAATGTTTTGACAGCTTTATTTACTTTTTGAAGTATATTGTCTATTTGTTCTTTTCCATAGGAAATGTATAATACTTGAATTAATTAATTATATTTTATTATTCTCGCAGATGTACACATCAACATAATTTTTTACTACTGTAACTCTGAAATTTATATTTACAGAAATTTCGTACATGTATTGTAGTTATAAGTAAAAAGTGATAATTGTTGATTATTAATAGATTATTAATATGGTTATTATTTTTATTTCAAAATAGGAAATTCTGCTTAGAAATTTGTCCTTTGGAAAGTTAGTATAAAATTAATTATCGAAAATTTCTAAACTTCACAGAGCTCTACGCCTTCGAAAAATATTTTTGTTGGGCTTAAAATGAATATGCAAAGTATATCTAAACAATATAAAATTAATAAATTAACAAACGCATAATTTAATATAATATCTTTATTAGTAATTTTCGTTGTACAATTCGATCTATTCGAAAAAAAGGCTGGTTTTTTCACGAGTAATACCCGCATTAAGGGTGTTTTGATAAATGTTTTCCCCGGAATAGTATTTTTTGCTATCTATAAAATGAGTATATATAGTTGTATTACGGAAGCGACCGTGTCTATGAATTCTTGAGCCAGAATCATAAGCAAAAGAATGCACTAACTTCAAAATATTTTTACTGATTTTCATTGTATATCATTTTTCAACTCAATATTCAGTAAAAATTTTTCTTTGTTAGTGAAGTATAAATAGAATTTTGTTTGTTTGATATTTCTCACCATGGAATTCGTCACTTGTCCCATTTTCACCTGCAAACACTGTGGAGTTTGAATGAGAATCGATGCAAATCTGAAAAAGTTACAAAATTTAATATTTTACAATTTTTTATGAAAAATTAATGAGTTTGCATTGCGGGATTAAAATTAGAAAATCGAATAAATAGAATGTAAATAAAATAGGAAAACATGAAAAAAATTGCCTTGAATGAGTGAAAAAAGTTTTGTTAACAAATATTATTTGTACCTTATGAACATTTCAAGTATAGTGATAAATTATTGCTGGATAAAATTTTAAAAATATACCAAGCTTTTTAAAATGAGTTTCTTTATTTTTAAGAAAATTTCGGTGTGAGACTGTGTTTCAATTTTCAACTTACAAATGCCATCTTATTTCATTTTTCTTTTTCTGTAAGGTAATTTGCAATTCAAACAACTCTTAAATTCATCTACATGTTAAATTTCAAATTCAAAAGATCCAGTAAATACTTGATCAAAGTTCAAGCATAAGAAAAATATGTGATTGTGGACAAAAGTTGTATAACTTCGGTATCCTAAAATTTCAAAAATTGCAAAATTGTACCCCGTAACCAGATCGTCGTAGATGAAAATTTATAAAATCCAAAATCGTGTATATATTCATAAAAAAAGGAAATATACAAATTTATTGGTACACAGTCAAAAATAATTGTAGTTAGGTAAAAAAATTATAAATTTTTCATAGAATTTCGTTAAAAACTGACATCAAGAGACAGTTGAATCAGAATTTTAAAAAATTTCTACAGAAAATTCACTTTTTTCATTTATTATTTTGTTGAATGATATATAAAATTTGAATCATTTTTAAAAATTGGATTTCTCAATTATACATTGTTTATGACAGAATAATTCTTGCTTGATTTTTGAGTCATTGAAGCGGAACTTTGCTGTTTTTACAAATAAGTTCTACAGTTTACAGTAACTTGAATACGTTAAAAACATTCTGTGCTTACTAACAATAGCGACCTCAAACAACCTCAAAAATGCAGTTAATAGTGAAATTTTTTAATTTACAATGTTAAGATTGTCCAAATCTTCTTTAGTTCAAAATTTGAATTTTCCGTCGGTAATTAGTATGATGCAGTATCGAGAAACAAGATGTAAAGTCACCTTTTTTTTGGAATGAATATCATGGCAAAAGGAAACAAGTTAAACGTCTTTTTAATGACACTTTTTTTACGTTAAGATCGTACGCCAAGATAGTATATTTAAAATATTTACGTTCTATGATTTCACTACAAGTTAACATTCTTAAAAAGCAGGAAAGCCAAAAACTTAACGAACTCAAATAATTGTCTATTAATTTATCAGGCGTAAAAAAATTTTATATTAAAATTTTATGTCTCTACTCTTCAGAAATATTGTTCCAGATGATTTTTCATGTTTGGAAACTATTTTTACGAAAAAAATTTCATAAGAAAATAAATTTAAAAAACCTTTTCCTCGTAAAGTAAGAATTGAGATTTTTTTTGAATGAGAAGGAAAAGAATGGTTAAAATCATCAGTAATCGATTATTATGTTTCGCTGTTCTTACAGATTTATCGATTTAGCTGTTTTCAATAGTCCAAAAAACTGTAAAGTACGAGAAAGAAGTATGTAAAATCTGAAAAAAGTTTTCGTTTCTTAAAATTGTTTTTGAAAATAAAAAGATGAAAACTTTTTTAGTACAGATACTTTATTTATTTGCGAATAAAATAATCATATTTTCACTGGATTGATGCCACTGAGACGAAAAGTTGTTAAATTTTTATCTAAATAGAAAAATGAATTTCGGTAACGTACATTTAAAAATCATAATTACACAACTGTTTTAATAAAAGAGCGTAATGAAATAAAAAGGAGATAACTAACGAATTTTTTTACCTTAACGAATAATTCGCAATTGAAACTACTTGATCCAAGTATGCGATATTCGATTGGCCGAATGCACCGAAAATGATCAATCATAAATATTTTTTTTATTTTCATGGGCGAATCATGCCATTGCATTCCGTATCTGCAAATTCGATCATTAATGAAAAAAGTTCACATTTAGAATTTAAAAAATGGATTACCAGGCTTTTTACATTATGTTTCATACAAGTAATCATCGACAGTATACCTACAGAAATATTTTTTTTTCAACTCTATAAATTTTTTAACTGTGATTTTAACTTTCATTAAACAATTTGAGCCTTCTCGTACTGAAATCAGTGTTTTTTCAAATTTCCTATCTTTTTTTATATTAAAACAATAATATTCTTTTTATCATTTCCACTGAATGAAAACTCGAGTCTTTTACTGAAAAAACTAAAAGTTTTTTCATTTTTCAATCATAAGCATTCTAAGGAACATAATTGTTAACGTCCCATCATTTTTTCAAACATTTTCTGCACCTTTTTTTTATATCATTTTGTTCATATTTTAAAAATGCACGTTTAAAATAATGTTATAACTTAAAATTTGAACCTTTAAAATATGTCTAAGGTCGGATTTCGAAAAAATAATTTTTTTCGTTTTCTGAGAAATTCAATTTACTCTTACAAACTGTGTTTGAGTGTATCATGATATCCAAACACTGTTTCACCTATGTTACAGCATACGAACATTGCGTAAAGAGGCGAAAGTATGAAAAATATGAATTGAATAGTATTTTCTGAATCACCATCAGAACTTGAGACTATCTGTAATGAACAAGCAACCATAATTACTTTTTCTAGAGTCTTCAACACAAATTTTAGAATTTTGATTCTTAATTATGTTAAAACCATTAGATTTCCAGATTTCAGGATTCGCAATTTGTAAATTTAGAAAAATTGGAAGTAATTGATAATGTCGCAAATTTTCATGTTGTATTCTATAATTTCATGAGTCGCGAATTACAGGTACATTTAAAAATTTTTTTATGAAAGTGGCAGAATCTAAAATTGCGGGCTAAGGAGTTTCCGAAATGAAAGTATCCTATCATTTATAATGATGATAACATATTTGAAAATGTCTTCTATTACCGAAATGTCAAAAATTTATGGAAGAAGTTTCAAACTTTTAAGAATTCTGGATTTGAAAAACTGCTGATTTTAAAATGTCCAAATTCACAGATTTTCAGATACCTTCACCGAAAAATCAATTTGGTTGTCTCAAACAAACGTTTGGCTGTTATTTGACCAACCAAATACTTGGTTTATTTGAATAAATTTTTAGTTTAAACAAACAAATTTTTTTTTATAACCAAGTATATTTAGTTCGGATATACAAATTTAAATTAGCTGAATGTACATTTTTGTGACTGGAACAAAATTTGTTGGAGTCTAATAAAATTGTTTATTCTAGACTATAAATTAATTTAACGTTACCAAATATTTCATTGGTCAAATAAAATCAAACATTTGTTTAAGCCAACCAAATCGATTTTGCAGTGTTATCTTAAATTTTGATAATATGATATAAAATTTGATAGTATTCTTTAATTTCGTAAATTCTTACAACTCACAAAATTACGAATTCTGGTTTTCTTTTTTTATATTTGTAAGTTTTAAAAATACCAATCCGAAAGTTCCGAAAATGTACTTTCTAAATTTTGAAATTGTCACAATTATCAAACGATATAACTAAATTATGAAGAATATGAAGACGAAAGAGAGTGTTCCAAAAATAAATTAGAAATATCATAAATCATTGCCAATATTCGGTAATCGAGAATTTTCTTTATTTAAAAAATACTCTTTAAAGAGAACGTAGTGATTTTTATGAACAAAATTGCAGTTTAACCAGCCGAAAAATAGCCAGCAGACTGGCAGAGAACATGTTTGAATCCATACAAAAATAAGTAAACATTGCATCTTACTGAAAAAAGGGCAAAGCTTATCAGCATAATGCATAGAAGTACCCCGCATATAAGTAAATTCTGAAAGTATTTTTGGCTGTTTGATGAAAAACTTACTCCATAAAGAAACATGAAAATCAATAGTTAATTAAACTGTCAAAATCTATTTATGAAAAAAACTCTCAGGCACCTTATAACTCTTAGTAGATGAGCAAAAAGGCTCCGGGCCCCCCCCCCTCCTCGACCCATCACGTGACTCCCAGACCCCCGCGACGTTAAAATGTCATTATCAATGATTAGTAATTAACTGTCGTTAATAATCACCTGTTGGTCG
>JAPYZL010015545.1:0-17692 GCA_030522825.1 Platygaster orseoliae
ACAAAACTAGACATGATTACACAAAGAAAAACGTATGTTGTTGTATGAAATAGCTTATGATGTGCACTGATTGATGTGAACAGATGTCGAACTCATACTTAAACAGTAAGACATTTTCATGGTAGGTGGTAATACGCTTACTAACGTTATCTATGAGCAAACAGCGGATTTAAGCTTATATACCTGGTAAGTATACATTTTACTATCAAATGATTCGTATTTCATTTAATCCGAATTTTGTGCAGTAGACGATTGTGCATCGCCCTTTTGTGCACATGATAATCGTTCTCACGATAAATCAAACGCTTCCAAAGGTAGTGTTTCCTGACATGTTGTACATGATGTTGACATACTGGATGCACGAGATGAATGGTGCATTCGTGTGAATTTATGTCTGATGTTATAGTTGATAAAAATATGTTTAACTTTATGGTTTTCAATTTACCTTTAGTACAAGGTGTATCTATAAAAACCATGAACGTGAGCAACAATATATTAGACCTTAAAAAATAGAATTGTTCAAAAGAAAAAACGCTCTTCATTAGGAGGGTGATTGTTTAATTTTTTTCCATTTTCAAATATGAACAATATGGAATTTGGCTCAATTTGTCATTTTTGTCTGACAATAATTGCCTGAAAAAAAAAGGATTCATGCGATATATGCCCTAAATAACAATTTTTGAAATATTGAATGCAGAAGAAACTTTTGCTGGAATAATTTTTAGTCAGAAAGCCATAATTCATGAATGATACGCTATTATTTTTCATTGCTCTCGAGCCCAATAAAACGCTAACTATTTTAATTTCGTGTCTGACGTTATTCAAGATAATAATTTATGAGCAATACTGCGGTGGTAATAATCAAATGATACGCTTATTTGGAAACATTGTTGCCCTCGCACTGGAATTACTGCCACGCGCCAACTATAGCCATAATAGACTGCGCCGTTCATCAAAGTTATGCACCTAAACGTATTTCGGTAGATTTCACCGAGGTCCCATTAGACCCGTGTATTTCCGGGCTGCAGTGCAGGCACTGCAGAACTCGAATCGATGCCGATTAAGCGAAATTTTCTCTCAAGGATGATCGGGCATAGTAAACAGAAGCAAATCAGAGATTCAACAGAGGTTCAAAAGCTCTAAGGTGCTATTACGATAAGATTCCTTTATTCATGCACTAAAAAACCAGTTGAGTTTGCTTCAATAAATTTTTCGTTTAAACAAACAAATTTTAGTGTTTTTATATGAAGTTTGTGAATTGGAGAACTATATGAATTTTGAGTCTTTTATATGAATTCACAGATATTACAAAATAGGAAAATGTACAAAAATTATACATTTGTCAATTTTGAGGTAATTGAAAATTCAGATACTTTTTAAAACTTAGGATTTTCAAAATTTTCGTTATTTGGAATATATTAGTAGATTTTGTTATTCCCTCATAATTTTATAAATTTTTTCCACTCTACAGAAACATCGTAAATTATTATAATTTTGAAACTACCAAGAAAACTCATTCCAAGAATTTATTGAATTTCGTTAAATACAAATATTCAAGCAATTTTCGAAATTGTAGAAATGTAAATGATAAGAGAAATTAGAAAAGATGTCAGACTTTTTTTTCGGAAATTGCAAGAATTTCGATATTGTAAAAAATGACTCATTTTTATACATACTAACGTGCAATAAGCGGTTAGTACGATCGTGCTCGCTAGGTGGCTACACCAAATTTTTTCTCAAAATATAATTCCAAATTCTCGTACACCACATAATTATTTATAATCTTCGATTACTGAAATTCAGGAATTTCATCACATTCAGAATATTTTGCAAACGATAAGACTATCAATAAATTTATAAATTACCAAGAGTCAGAAAATGCTAGTAGTTGAATAATTTGAAGATTTATGGAAATTTAAAGCCTTCTAAAAATTTGCAACAAAAAATAGTTGACAAAATTTATTGATATAGTACATTGTGTACCTCTTGGAAGTATTTTGCCAGCCGAGAGGTGCACACGATGTTTTGCATACTTCAAAATATTATTTATTTTGTTAAATATTTTTATGAATGTTGGTTCCAAGAACCAAATTATACTGCATATTATATTCTGAAAAGCGTAAACGTAAAGTTAGCAATAAACGTTCATTAATTAAGATATTCATTTGTAATATTTCCGATATCCACTAGTCAATTATTGCCATTCATTCGGAATCATCTCTTCTTGACTCCGTCTCTTTATTTGCACTCATTGAAACTCGACGCTTTTGTGTGAAACTTACTCGAAATCTCTCCACTCGAAACCATCATTCATGTAGAACACCCCAATTCGAATCTCAAGCTCTTGTAGATTTGGAAGGCGAGGGATGATGAGATTTAGTGGCACGTGATGCACCGGAAAGTCGCCTTCGATTGTCCAGTTTGTGATGTTTCTGCAATGCAGAAAAAAAATTCTAACTCATTGAAAAATCACATATTCTTTCTGAAAAAATGAAATGGCGAAAAATAACAGAATGTAGAAACGTCTGAACTTTACATTGAGATTTCTTTGGAATGATCTTAAATTTTTATTTATGGTGCAAAAAAAAATTCATTAAAAACTCATAAAGTAAGGAAAAGAATAATTCATAAACTGATTTTTTATTTTACACGTAGTTTTCTTTCATTTTACATTTTTACGTTTTCAAATTTAAAATAATATGAAAAAAATTTTTTGAAGTTCTCAACGTTTCGCGAATCCTAAAATGGAATACTTTAATCGAAAAATTGTATCATTAACTTTGTAATTCCCTTGAATTATTGAAACAAAAAAAGTCAAAGGAATTTTTTATTATGCACTATTTCGGTGCAGAATTACTCTGCTCATTTATATGTTAATATATTCTATGCCAAATTTTTTCGCTGAGTATCGTATATGATCGCATCCGCAGTGTGTAATTTTCTGAAAGAGTCTAATCAAAAGCTCACAGTTTTTAGAGGTCTACTTTTTACCTCCCATCAGAGCTCATATTTTACAGTATCCAATTAAAAACTCGAAAAGTAGGTTACTAGCCAATTTGTAATTTAGCAGTCACTTCCAGGATGAAGTACGCCAAAAAAGTTAATTTTTTTTTTCGTTGATTGAAAATGAAAAATGTTGATCCGATGAAGTATTGATACCATTGAAAGAAAATACTGAATACTCTCAAACTAGCGATCAATGTATCCTAATTAGATTTTTTGAATCGAGGAAAAGTTCATTCATAATTCTACATTGGTTCATTAATAATAATCTTCATAATGATGTTGGAAGGATTGATTAATAAATTTAATTAACTTTTTATTAATTAACTATAGGTTGTATTAATAACTCTAAAACCTAGAGAGAATATAGAAATTATAATAATGATTATAAAGTCAACATAAATATCAATAAAATCATATCATATCATAAAATCCACTCTTCAAAACAGGATTTCAAAATTTTTTTCATTCACTTAAAGCTGTCAATAATAAAAAACATTTGTTTTGTCTGATTTGATTATATGTTTGTTCTACGGTCGAGTATGAAAATTAGATTTTATAATGTTCAAATCATCGAAGAGTGAAGTAAGATATTGTTCTTGGTAAAAAATTTTTTTAAGCAGCATATATATGTTTCTTTTTGGTAAACTCTCAGATTGACTATAAAAAAACCACATTTCATAATGTGAATATAAAAGAAAAGAAGATTTGTTCACGTGATTGAACCATTAAATTGGAAATTAAATATAACCTTAAATTTATATGATGATAGGAATGAAAAGCATTACTTCTCTGGAACAAGCGACCGAATTCTCAAGACCCAAATATACTCTTTCAAAAGCTCCAAAAGCTCGTAGAAAGCATTTTCCTCGCTCTCAAAGAACGCAGGCTCCAAGCGTTCCAAATATTCCGCCAAATGACGCTCGCAGTATAATTGCCTCCAAGAGTTACCGTGCTTTTCGGGATCGTTAAATTCCCACCTATAAAACGAGGATTGAAAAGTTTTATCTTTCCTTTGTCATATCGCAATCAAGCTTAGAATCAAAGATTTGAGATTTGGCTTCCAGGCTTATTATTGAATTTTATTGTTTCTTTTTCTACATGAATTTGAAAAACGACATTTGGCACGCAATTTCAGCATGCTATTGATGTCTGCTTGAGTCTACAAAATGTTGGAAAATTTTGAACGTATTTCTAAAAGAGAAAAAATGATTCAAGTCTGTTTGATGGTTTGATACAATATTCAAGAACTTTACTTTTCTTTTGGATACTGAACGTTCATTCAGAGAAAAATCTAGTACTTTTTACTGAAAAAGTAACGGGGGATGGAGATGAAATATAGTAAATTTTAAATGTTGTATAGTAGTTGAAGCTGTACGTTATAGTGAAACTCATATTATGCGTAGTTATATTTATGAAAAAATGTAGAAATTATGATCATGTAAGGTTATTTCCAATATCTTGGATATTATTTTTTACTATATATGAACTTGTGATTGTGATATTTGACGTTTTACTATCCTGCATGGTAAGAATAAATATATTTATGGCTAAATGTACTGTAATATATGAAAAATTAAAATATTATTGTAGATTTTTCTAGAATATAGTAATTTTTCCAATATTTATATTACAAATTGGCAGGTTTTTTTCTCAGTCTTTGGAAGGACATTTACTGTGTTGAATACTATTGAGTTTGTGATTCTAAATTTGTTTTTTAATGTTTTTTAATTTGTTTTTTTGGAATTGAAAAAATCGAAATAGGAAAGTTTTTGCGTTAGTTACGATTTTTTGAACATCTCAATTTCGTTTTCAAGATATTTAACTCGACAGCTTTTAAATATTCCAATATTTTAAAAAAAGATTCTCATTTTTCAAAAATTTCCATATTAATGTATAAAATCGTAGATTATTTTAGTTTCCTGAAATACTTTCTGACGATGGATAGGTATCTACTCAATGTCATGAACTATTTGTAATTATTTTGCAGATTTTGAAACGATTTTCACTATACAATTTCAAAAATTTAGTTAACTAGATTTTCTACAATGCAAAATAAAATGAAAAATTATTATTAATAAAATTATTAAGAGTAATAGTTATAGCATAATATTTAAAGCAGTATAATATATTCTAGGCAATTATTCCTATTTATTTATTTCCAAATATTAAGGATATTAAAAATTGGTTTAACGTTATCGAAAGTTTATATAATAATACCTATAAAAAAGAGCATGGACATGGAAATATTGAATTATTTCTTTTATAAAACAACTCGAAGACATTTTTGCCTTGTCGTAAATGTAGCTGCATTCTTACTTTTTAATTTTAATAAACTATCAAAATTTTAGAAGTTCCTGTATTTTAAGGAAATATTTGCAATATTAGGCAAGATTGTAAAATTGTTATAAAATTTTTCTCATCCGTTTAAAATGTTTTATATTTGCAAAATCATCCATAATTTTTAGCAATATTCGTAAGTACGTTTAATGAAAGTCATATTCCGATTTTTTCTTACATTCTTTTGTATTTTTTAAAATAAATTTGCAGAGAATTGATAAAAACTTCCAGTGTACTTCTTACAGTTTCAGAAATTTCAGCAAGTAACCAAAAAGAATTATAATAATTTTTAAGATTTTTACGAGAGATTCTGAAATTTACTATTTCAAATTCTTTTGTATTTGAATTTTTTTTTTAAATTTCTACTTCAATATCTTAAAATTCGATTTCAGTGCAACATCTGCTATTTTAAAAACCGCACTTTTCTAACGAAATTTTTACATTCATTTTTTACTTGGTAATGAGGATTTAGGATGAAATCAAAAATATAATTTTGTACGTATGAATTATGTGGAATTTTCAAAATTCTTTACAATATACCTGTTCTTTGCTACGAGTTTCCAATAATGTTCGTAGGGAATGTTCTTAATAATGAATTCAAAGGGTAAATCCAGTGGGAGCATTTCTAGCATAATTTCCTTGTCGTCACAAGTCAAAGTCTCCAAAATCATATTTTCCTCCCAGCGCGCCGCGAGAACTCGCAAGGCCAAGATTTTCAAGTTCGGGATAATTGATGCGTCCCAATTTTCGGACTCGGGACGAATCGTTCTCCCGCGCTCTTGAGCTAGTTGAGCCGTGTCATCCGAGCACCTACGCCAGAAACTTTTCGTTTGAACGCGTTCCTACTGCACACTGCAGCTTTGCCGAAATTTCATGGCGTCAAAAGTTATCGCGAATGAAATTAACCGTTTCTGGAGTATACTTGAAATCCAATTTCACTCCATTAAGCGCTTCAAAGTACTTTTTTTTACTGAGGCAAAGAATTTTTTTTTACTTTGTAGAACTCGAGTTCTCGTTGAATTGTGAAGATTGAATCCTTTATTCATTATTTGAATTTTTAAATTTTGTTTACGATGAGAAAAATATTCAATCATGTATTTTCCATATACGAATGTAGATTGAGTTTATTCATTTATCATTGAAAAAAAAATTTTAAGTACATGGTTTACATTTCTATGGCTGGAAATTTTTTTAGCGTTTCATTGCGATTCAAGAACAAAGGACTGCATTTTCCACGATGCCCGGGTCGGCATTTTAGTTAAACCTGGGCTTGCTGAAAATGCTCAATACACGGAGACATGCAGCCAATTATTTTGTTACGCTCTCTTCGAACTTTTCATTGATTTATTCCTGTACGGAAATTTTGAAATTCTGTTCTGTTATACTGACTCATTTTCTGCGATATAAATTGAAGAAATTTAATGATTTTTATAGTAACAGACTGTAGGGAATTTTCAGTATTCTTAAAACAACAAAATTTGAAGGGTTCGTCAGTATTTACTCAAACTAACCAAAAGTTATATAATTTTAGAATCGTGTAATTTTTTCAAGTACGTTGAAAAAGCGATTTGGTGTGCTCAAACAAACATTTTGTTAACTTAAATGAATTTTTAGTGCAGCTAAACAAATTTTGGTTTAGTCACAAAAATTTACGTTTCTGCTGATTTGAATTTGTAAACTAATTCTTGATGTCAAGAAAATACGCGACTCTCTAAATTTGGGGTTCATAATACAAAGAGTGTGTAAACAATATGCAATACAATGCTTGAACTTTATAGAGCAGAGAATTATTGTAGACATATTTGGAAATGGACCTGTATGCCTCGAGCACGCTCTTCGGTACAGTGTGTGGAACCCTCATGGCGAAACTTTCACGAAACTGATAAAATCAGATCCGATATATCGCCGCGTTTTGTTCGGTTGCACTAAATTTTCACGTATATTACCGCTGTTGCTGCGCGTTACCAAGTTTCTCGTAGTTTCTCGTCGTCGGTGGCGAATTGAAATTCAGCGATGTTCAATTGTTTCCTTTAGCATGATTTCCCAATATCAGGCTTCTCGATTCTCAGATTCAGAATGCGTGTTATTTTCCTCATAGACCAAATTTCCAAGTTCTCCCAAGTTCAGATAAGGAGGAAAGTTACTGGTTACTGGAGTGCGTTATTCTTTTTCAGGAATGTCCTGAAGGAGTCGTTCAGGAAGATACCTTCAAGGATATATACGCCAAGTTCTTCCCACATGGCAGTAAGTTTCACTATTCTAGTTTATTTTGTTTGAGGATGGATAAAAGTTGCCTTAGATTGGAAACTTTTCTGATTTCTTACTTTCAATCTGTTAATTCGAAAATTTCTTTATGTTAGTGACTAATTTTCGAGCTTAAAGCTTGGTTTTTAAATTATTTAGAACTTCTCAAATTTTCTGAACAAAAAAATGAATTGACTATTATTTATGCAACTTCTATAATTAAAACTTCTTAAAATGTTAATTGATACATTTCTCATTTTTTTCCATCAATCTTCACTTGTTTAAATGGAAATATAAGTATCAGTTTTAAATAGAAAAGGAAAAATTATTTTGAAATTTTTATTTTGAAAGTTTTCAAAGTTGCATGGGTAGAATCAGTATCATACTGAAAGTTGAATTTACAAGCTATATGAATTTTTTATTTTACTGCTGTATTGAATCAGTTGCATGACTGCCGCAGCAAGCTCATTATTTCCTCACTTTAAATTAGCTTATTCTAAGCCTATTTACAGCAAATATGAAAATTGTCATAATCTTCATAATCATATTTCATGCGAAATCAGCAATGACGAAAGATTAACATTTTTGAACGTTGTAACAGTTTTACGAATTTTCAAGGATCAGAAAAACTTCGTTCCTGGATTTTAGAATAGTTCTCAAGCCCCAATCATACATTTTGTTATGTTTCAATATACCGTGCTTCAAAGCTTGACGTACAAATGTGTTTTTGTTACTCTATTCCAAGGTTTTCCAGTTTATTTTCTCAATTTTCAATTCCTCTTGCTTTTCACTTGAGCATGCTTTCTGTTTGCTCTCGTACAGAAAATTTATTTCACCTAGCATTGGGTGGACTTGCGAATAAATTTTTAAACGTTCCGGGGTTTTCGTGTTTTTGGAAGATATTTTTCTTCGTGCTCTTTCTTGATGTTAATCTTGTTTCTGACGTTGGAAAAAATCATGTGCTGCAAGTTAGAAAGTTATGTGATTATTTTTTAATAGGATCATACCTTATTTCATGCTCACTTGAATTATACATTTTCAATTAAATATAAAATAGGAAAAAAAACATAAAATAAAAACATAGAATATAATTAGCTGTTTAATGATGAAAAACTGACGATTGGAAAATCCTGTTAATTCAGATACTTTAGGAATCGCGAATCTGATCCTTTGTCAAAAATACTATGAATATTTTGAAATATTTCAAGAAGATTATTTATTGTGACGGTTCTGAAATTTTTGCCAAAAATGCATGATGGTCGTGACGTTTTTTCAAATTTCGTGTATTCGTTACTGACTCGCTCGAATTTTGGAGAATTCTAAAAACTTTTAATTAACACAAGTCATTTTACAATACTAGAAAATATTGCTCGACAATTGTGAAAAAATAAAAAATTTGCACTTCCCACAAAGTCCGACTAAAAAATGTCAAGAGAATCAAAATATTAAAAATTCAACAATTTTTAAGTAACTTCCATAAAATTTATCTCAAAATCTACCACTTGCTGCAAATAAAAAGTGAAATCAATTTTTTCTCAAATTAGCCATTCCTCGAAAATCAAGCTAAACACGTCGTACAGAACTTGATGTTTCTAACAAGTAAATTTGTTCAATATTTGATAAACGTTTGTAAAGTTATCAAATGATTTAGTGTACTTTTGAGCATGAAACAATTTGACCTTCCTGCTATTCTCCAGATTGGACAATATGAAAAATATCATATATTTATTAAATCTCAATTATTGCATCAAGAAATTCCAAAAAAATGACTGCTATGGAATTCAGTTCTCAATTCCTTAATTATTTTCATCTTAAAATTTCAATTTAACATCGAATAATTTGTATGAAACAAATAAGACAAATTTATTATGAAATAAATACAATAATTTCGAATATGTAAATAAAAATAAATTTCATTTTTCCTTTCTGGCAGCTCTTTGATCCAATGCCTCAAATGATATTTTTAAATGTACGCTCTTTCATTCTTCATCCCACTGTGTGTCGTTGACCGATCAATTTTTGGAGCCCATTTCTTCAAATCTACAAAAGGAATTACAAAAACTAACTATTTTTTTCAAAAGCTTTCGGCATATATTTTTCCCTCATCAGAAAATTATCACAGACAACGTATTTATAAAAAATTTTAAATTTCAACAAAATCAAATGGCTATATAAATAAATTAGGAGGAAAACCATCTTCGTTACATCTTATTACACAGTAACATACAGTAACCTTATAATTCATTTACATAACCATCTGATCACGTTAAAATTAAAAAATTTTCATTGATGACGTTGTTCTAGATAATTTTCTGATGAAAGCAAAATATATATGCTGAAAGCCATTGAAAAAAATACACGGTTCTTGTCAATCCTTTTGTGGATTTCCAGAAATTGACTCCAAAAGTTGATCGATTAACGACACACAGTAAAAAAAATTAATTATCAATGAAGAATTAATCAAACCTTCAAATCCTTGAATATTCTCAAAACTCTAGATGCAAGACACGAAGAATTTTGATAAGCATAATAATATGTTTCAACTTTCTCAAATCATTTTTGAAACGGGGAAAAATTGCACCTTGCAGATTCCACACTCTATGCCCATTACGTGTTCAAAGCCTTCGATGTGAACTGCAACGGAGCCATAAATTTTCGGGTAAGGATCGGAAAAGCTTCTTGTTTATTACATTTCACTTGCTTAACCGAGGTCTAAATGGCATTACGTCATTTATACTGCAGGATCTGCTGGTAACGCTATCCACCCTTTTACGAGGTAGCGTTTACGAGAAGCTGAGGTGGACCTTCAAGTTGTATGACCTTAATGGCGACGGTTGCATCATGAGAGATGAGCTGGGCGAGGTCGTGAACGCCGTTCATGAACTCATGGGCCGAAAGCCCGGGGAAGTCCCAGACGACCAGAAACTCACCGAACAACTCGACAGGGTGTTCAAAAAACTGGACCTCAATCAGGATGGCGTAATAACCATCGAAGAGTTCATCGAGAGTTGCCTCCAAGTGAGTAGTATCACTACCTAATAATAACTAGGATTCTCTTTCATGCACGGAGAGAAATTTTTGGTTGGAGCAACTATTGATTTAGTAAAATATGAGCTCACCAAAGTTTTGGGTATTACAGCCAAAACTAAATTATTGGTTATTGCAACTTAAGGATCAGTCATCAGAAAATCGAGCATTAGTTGCTATAACAGAAGCTTTGGTTGTCATAAATAAAGTTTTGGTTGTAGGACCAAAAACTTTGATGAGTCCATATTTTACTAAATTAGTGGTTGCTGTAACCAAACCATTTCTCTCTGTTTGTATTGCAATTATCTCCCTGATGATGTAGCTAATTTAGAACTACACTGAGAGAAACGTTTATTCGAGACTGATAAGATTCGTTTATCGTTAATAAATCTTCGATTTGGATACAAACAAAGAAATATCGTTTTCGGTCAAAGAAGCTAGTTATTCAAGCCTTTGTGTTGCTTCAAACGCATTATTTGTTAACAGTTAAGGAATCTGTCTTTGATCAAGGATGTGATTTGGTAACTATCAACAAATCTGTATTTGAGCCATATTCATCATTTGTTAACAGTTGTTAAATCTGTTTTCGGTCAAGAATGTCATTTGGTTACTATTAACAAATCTGTATTTGAGTTAAAGGCAACAATTATAACTCTAAGCAAAATAATGTTTTATAGAAACTAACGCGTGTTAACGAATCTGATTTTGGTAGAAACTATCGTATGTTATCTGTGATTAAATTGCTATCAAATGTTTGACGCTTTTAAATGAAGTTATGGTTATTTTCAATCAACAAAGAAATTTGCATTGCATGTGAAATTACACGTAATTGCGATTTTTTAATCGACTTCAGTATATTTTTCGTTTAATACTCATTTTTTGGCGTATTGTTCCTCTCAGATTGAGAATGCGTGTTATTTTCTTCATAGACCAAATTTCCAAGTTCTCCTAAGTTCAGATGAGGAGGAAAGTACTGGTTACTGGAGTGCTTTAACTAAAATTAAAGTTGAGTCTATTATTTTGTTACTGTTTGTGTTTTCGTTGATTTTCAGTTTCATTATTCCGATGTATTTTATTTTAACATAAAATAAAAAGTAATTCTACAACCATCAGAATTATTATAAAATAATAAATTTATTTTTGAATGTGACTAATTGCAAACAAAACAGTTCACTATTCTACACGATGACGACTGTGATTAAAAATTTCATATGTGACAAGTGCACATTTCGAAAAGAAAATCTAAATATCATATTAAAGTATAATTCTTATTGCACATTGTCTGGTTATGAATACATACATTGAACATCAATATTTCAGTATTTGGAATAATTGAGAAATATTTGTAATTTCGAAGATTGAATGTCAATTTCAGAAAAAAGAGAAATTTGTACGATTTCAGAAAACGTTGATGAATTTTGTGAATGTTAGAATATTTTGAAGATTCTGTGAAAGTACAGGAACTGTAATATTTTTGAAATTTTTGAAAATGAAAAATTTTTTTATCGTGTAGGGTTCATTGGTAATTTATTGTCATGATTTTTAAAGATTAAAAAATGTGTAAGGTTTCAGGAAATGTTGATGAATTTTGTATATTGTGAAATATTGTGGAAATTCTAGAAAACTACAGAAAAATGTGCTAATTTTAGAAATATTAATGACGCACAAAAAATTTTGATACTTTTGCGAAATATTATTCGATTGACAGTTTAAAGGACCGCCAATAAGTGAAAGATTAGAAAAAGTTGTAGAGTTTTAGATACAGATTTGCTGATAGTTACCGAATCACATTTTTGACATTTTTAACAAATAATGCATTTAAAGCAACACAAAGGCTTAAATAAATAGCTTCTTTAACCAAAAGCGATATTTATTTGCTTGTATCCAAATATGAGATTTATTAACTATAAAGGAATCTTATTTGATAGGAATGAACGTTCCTCTCTATGAACTGTATGTATCCTGTTCGTTAGAGCTCGTTGAATTCGTCGCGATTGATTCTCGATCATAAATTCCAATGTTGCGCATAGTGATTCAGTGATGATTTGCGCCCACCATTCCTCGTATACACGGTTTAATGCGCAATCAGTAATGGAGGATTACTCTTTGGGGAAAACTGTATATCGTGCCCGCTCGTGCGAGCATTAGCATTCTGACCGAGATTCTCTCCCAAGCTAAATGTTTACAAAGTTATCGATCGCGAGAAAATCCTATGCTCTCGCAATGATTAGAGGAGAGAGCACAATTTTTTCTGAGACCTGAGAAATTCGATTAGGGAGCCAACGGAATGTGTTGAAACTCACTTGACTTTCAAAGAGGAAAATCATTGTTAATCGACAACATCATTTATATACAGGCGATTAGGTTTCAGCACGAGGGGAATTTATGGGGCGTGCTTTTGGATTTACGTTCGAGCAGGGAGGAAATTGATTCCAACTCGTATTATCATAACGTGTTTGGGATGTTTTGTTACTGTTTTGAGGCGATGCAGCACCAAGTTTCGTGATCTTCAACAACTTTTTTGTTTTCGACAAACTTGGTAAAGCGTGGAAAGTTTAGGATTGTTGTTTTGACAGTTCTCCAGGATCCAAAAAGATTTTTACTTTAAAAGTTTATTGGATACATTTGATACAAAAATATGATATGAACAAAAAGAAGAAAAACTATAAAAAATTCAGTAAATATCTCTACTAATAAGAATTATATTTTATGTTTATTTCTGACACTTTTGAAAGTCGTTTTTGGAGTTTTACATATATTCGGAAAAATGCAATTTTTAATACAGATATTAATAACCGACTTTTACGTGTGATAAGACGTTTGTTTATTTTACATTATTCATAGCAAAACTTAAGATGAAGTTAGCTTTGTCAAGTTAAACTGAATTTGTGTTTACAATATATACTAATGATATAAAAAGAAATAATTTCACTTTGAATTGATAAATTCAATTTGAAGAACGGAAAATAACTTTTCTTTAAGTTGGACACTTCGTATTCATTGAATTTAAGCTCATCTGTTATTAATATGAAATTTCACTATAAAAATTTGCCGTCATTTTTAAGGTAACATCAAAAACCGTTTAGTGCTGGATTTTTTAAGAACCTACTTTTATTATTTTTTCAGTTTAATATAAGAGAATCTTTATGGACCTTAAACCCAAATTAAAGATATTTTTACGATGTGAAAAGCTTAGTTAAACCATTTTAATTTTTTACTATTCAGCTGAAAAAGTATTAAAATATTTTTGTTTCTCTGCGTTACAGAATTCAATTCAGATCTGCTCGTAAACACTTATGACAGTTAGTTATGTTCCACAGTATTATAAATTTAGAGATGCTTCAAATTCTTCTCTTGCATCGGAATTTTTCGCATTAATACTGATAGATTTTCCAATTCATTCTTTTCTAACACTCGTAAAAAATGATAAATGACTGTTTGTCTGTATGATTTTCGAGTAGGAGAAAATGCTACACATACATCTGTTTTTATGCTTTTGGGTGAGCTATTTTCCACAATAACTCAGTGAAAAAAAACCGAAAAAGACTTTCAGAGAGGAAAGCTTAAATGGGTTTTCGTGGTTTTGAGCTTGTTTAATGTTTGTGGTGTCTTTGTCTAATGTGTTTCCACCAATAAAGAGAATCTCAAGGTCGTAGACATAACTGATTCGCGTGCTCGAATGTATAAACAAACCTCGCGTTTAACCCAAAAATCGATACCGACAATTGGATCCGTTTAAAGGGAAAATAATTTCACGAAGGTAGAAACGATGAAATCATCACGAAATTACGGCGTTGATAACGCCTATTTTGTTTTTATTTTTGTTTATTGGTTTGTTGATAGAAAGTTGTTGATTGTGCATCTATATATATCATTCCATGGATGAACGAATGAACCACCAAAAATAGAGTCTGAAAGTTTTTTAGATTAATTATGCGTCGGTGATTTAGGCTTCGTTGTTATATTTTTGTTCAAAAAAAGTATTTCTAAAAATTATTAATGATAAAATGAACAGGATTATTTTAAATTCTTTCATACTTGAACGATATATGAAAATTTGAAATGCCATAAAACTTAGAATTTTGCGAACGCATCTTTTACTAATCGAACTACATTTTCAGTCAATCATGATGCAGCAATGAATTAGCAAAGATGCCTACAACAGTACTTTCTGTGTATTTTATTAAAATTTCAGTGGTAATCCTGACTTAGAAATGACCCGCTTTTCGTTCTTGACTGGTTGCAGGATGAAGTGATAATGCATAACCTGGCCATATTCGACAGCGACGAACTCTGATCTCCGGCAAAAGGGCCGGCAAACCCGCCGCGAGTAACGATCTTTCCTCGTCCGACGGGTACGACGAGCGACGACGACGACGACGGCGTGTCGACGTGGTCGTTCTCGTCGACGCTGTCGCCGCCTTGTTACACCCTGTTACCATTTTTACAAGAATCGGCCTCGAGTCCCTCTACGGCCGCTGCCCAGGATGAGCAGTCGGACTTATTCCTCGACTTGGTCGATTGGCCTATGAGTAGTCAGCCCGAAACGTCACTCAAGTTCTGCTAAGCGAGTATACGTCTACGAATATTCACGCAAAAAATACCACCGTGCCGAAAAATGGGCTCATTTCACTAAATTTCGAAAATCCTTTCGGTTTCTGATCAATCATCGTATTCTTTGCACTCATTTTCATACCACTGAGATTGTTGTTTATCGATTTTTTTCCTATGAGAAACGTGGTAATTGGTAGAAAGTAAAAACCATTTTTTGTGTGGATCAAAGTAGTACGAACACATTTTCATAATCAGTCTCAATTCCTATATCTGTTTCCACGTTTCATACATTCCTAGAGAACATAATTAGTACCATGTAATTCAGTATTCCTAATATTCTCGTGTTTCCATGATAGTTCCTATTTTCAAAAACTGCAAAAAGCATCCTATAGTTTTCAAAAACGTATTCAAAGCCGTTGGGAACTTCGATACGAATATAATGAAAATAATTACCTTATCATGAGGGGAATAGGACTTCTCTAATAGTCCATCAATATCTACGAAAGTGCCAAAACTCAACACCGAGCCAGTAGTTTTATCTTAAAAAGCGCACGCATTTTCAAACATCGCAGACTAAGTCATCAAATCATTGGAATCATCTGCGCTCGTGATTATATCGCCAAATCGTAAGATGATGAATAGAGTTTTTGAATTTCGAGAAATGAGTCTATAACGCGAAAAACCCTAAGCGCATCTTTCGCTAATTAGCGAGTCAATCGGCGCCGTTTTGTAATTAATGGGCACCAACTAATTGCTTTGTCGAAGCTGGCTGCTCCGAAATCGCATATTGATGAGTTCTCTTGTTTTGCGCGACTATCGCAAAGTAAAACTGCAAAGTCTTATCGGCTTTACCGTTGCGGCTTCGACCGCGTAAATCCATGATTTGTTGTTCATTTTCCCGAGAATGTATAACTAAAGTGGATTACGTGCATACATTTTTCGCTCCATCAAACAAGGTGTAGTTTTTATCGATTCGTCTTTTGACTGATGCTGATGATTCTTAACTTTTTTCACTTTTCATTGTTCTAGTTTCAAATTTTCACATTAAAGAATATTCATACGTCTTTTTGTTTGATGATGTATGATATTCGATAAAAATGTATGTACGTCTTGAAACATGCCATTGATTAGAATGGAATCAGTTGCCTCAATAATTTCCTCCTTACAGAAAAATGAGATCACACTGAACAATTTTTTTTTATAATGTAGTTTTGATGATTTTTATTTTATGAAAAATTGGTTATGATCTCAAATGTCATAGGTTTGATAGTTCGAGAGTTGAGGATTTTAGAAATTGTATCTGTAGACTTTGGAAAGATAGAATTTTTTGTTTTCAATTTTTCATTTATGAAATAGAGGACTTATAATTCTCTGTAGTGGTGTTTTTTTAAAGTGTGGATATTTCAGTTCTTAAATTTCATAGTTATTTATTTTAAATTACATTTTTTTCATATTTAGCATTGTACTGATCAGAATTTCTTAGTGCGGAAACCTGAACCTGAAGTTTGATTGAATAATTTAAAAATTATGATCCTAGGTGTTAGATTTAAAAATTAATAAATTTGAATTTTTATCTTCAAAGATTTTAGAATTCCAAGAATCGAAAATTTTCTTACTCTAAAACCGAAAATCCAAGATTTGTGATAACATATGTTTTAAATTCGAATCCATAAATATTATGTTGGGTTATTTGGAATTCTAGAATTATTTCCCCTCAAATTAAGAATTTGAGAATTCTTCACCAGAAAACGAAAAGTTTTAGAACCAATTTTCTAAATTTGTACTTTCAAAACTTTTAGTAAAATAATATATGGTACTGGAATTCAGAATTTAAGAGTTCAGCGTTGTAAAATCATGAATTTTAAGGTACTATTTGAAACTGTCTAGTTCTACTTCTCACAAGAGTTATGAAAATGAGGTTAGTATGAGAGGAAATAAATTTTTTTTTTTTCATAAATTTAAGTTTTTATCTTTCAAAATTTGAGAATTTCAAAAATCGAAAATTTTGTTCCACTTAAGTTAAAAATTCAAGATTTGTAAAAATGTATATTTTTATATTCAAAACCATAAATATTATATTGAGTTGTTCAGAATTCTAGAATTATTCTCCCTCAAATTAAGTATTGGAGAATTATTCACCAGAAAATGAAAAGTTCTAGAACCAATTTTCTTGATTTGCAAATTTGCAGTGTCAAAACTTTTAGTAAAATAATTTATGGTACTGGAATTCAGAATTTAAGTACTCAGGGTTGCAAGATCATGAATTTTAAGCTGTTTGAAACTGTCAAGTTCTAGTTTCTACAACAGTTATGAAAATAACATTAAAATAAGAAAAAATCTTTTTGTTTAGAAGTTTTTTTTTCTAAAAACCATAAGTCTAAAGCATCTCAAAATAACTCGTTTCAATTTTATGCATTTCTTAAGGTGGTAGTCAGGTTGAAATGACCTTTTTTTCAACGGTCATTTTTTGACATTAAAATCTATTACACAAATGTGGATTTATTAACACATTGTTTTACATATT
>JAPYZL010015568.1:0-14341 GCA_030522825.1 Platygaster orseoliae
GCTACGGGTCTCGTTTATATCTTTCACTCGGTATTTACGTTGTAGCTTCGTCAGTGAAATTCCGTCTTTGAAACGACTCATCATTAATTTTCTTTTCCTTGTAAATGACTCGGGCTGCGGCTATGCCGCACCCTCGTCACACACTCTGAAAAGAAAATTAATGATTCGTCAATTCAAACTTGACGGAATTTCACTGACTCAGCAACAACGTAAATACCTCGGGAAAGATATCTTCGAGACCCTAGCTACGTAATGTACTATTTCAAAAAATTTTTTTTTCAAAAAATTTTTATTTTCGAAAATATTTTTTTTTTCAAAAAAAATGTTTATTACAAAAAAATTTTGTTTTCCGAAAAAACTTTTTTTTTCGAAAAAAATTTATTTTCGAAAATGTAGAAAAACAATTTTTTTTTCAAGTATAGTAAATACTTAAAATACTGTATGTGCAGTATGTTGCTTTTTGCAGAGCGTTTTGCAAAAAGTAGAGTGTGCACCTCGGCCATCAAAGTAAGCCCTCGTCGCACAGGCAGAATTTTCAGTTCGAGGCAAGCACAGGCGTGATTTTCAGTACGAGGGGAGTACGGGCGTGATTTTTCATCACAAGGCGAATCACGCCCGTGCTTGCCTCGAACTGAAAATTCTGCCTGTACGACAAAAGCCTACTTTGCGGCCTTGGTACACAATCTACTATTTTCGCTAAAGTAGCCAGCAAAGCACAATGTTAAATATTACTCGAAGCAGAATCATAATGATATCAAAATAATCCTTTAATTAAATGCAAATAAAATGTGCAAATTTGAAATCGGACGATCCTTTGGTTTTTCGGAAAAATGACTTTTTCGCTAGAGTGAGCCAGCTGAGCACGATGTTAAAGATTACTCGAAGCATAATCATATTGATATCAAAATAATCCTTTAATTAAATGCAAATAAAATGTGCAAATTTTAAATCGAACGCTCTTTTGGTTTTTCGGAAAAATGACTTTTTCGCTAGACTGAGCCAGCAAAGCACAATATTAAAGATTACTCGAAGCATAATCATATTGATATCGAATGATCCTTTAATTAAATGCAAATTAAATGTGCAAATTTGAATTCGACCGCTCTTTTGGTTTTACGGAAAAATGACTTTTTCGCTAGAGTGAGCCAGCACAGCACAATGTTAAATATTACTAAGGCATAATCATATTGACATCGAATGATCCTGTAATTAAATGCAAATTAAATGTGCGAATTTGAAATCGAACGCTCTTTTGGTTTTTCGGAAAAATGACTTTTTCGCTCGACTGAGCCAGCTGATCACAATGTTAAATGTTACTCGAAGCATAATCGTATTGATATCAAAATAATCCTTTCATTATATGCGAATTAGATGTGCAAATTTGGAATCGAACGCTTCTTGTGTTTTTCGGAAAAATGACTTTTTCGCTAGTGTAAGCCAACAAAGCACAATGTTAAATATTACTCGAGGCATGGTCATATTGATATCGAATGATCCTTTGATTGAATGCAAAATAAATGTGCAAATTTGAAATTGAAAGCGCTTTTGGTTTTTCCGGAAAATGACTATTACACTAGAGTGAGCTAGCAGAGCACAATGTTAAAGATTACTCGAAGCATCATCATATTGATATCAAAATAATGCTTTAATTAAAAGCACATTATATGTACCAAATTGAATTCGACCGCTCTTTTGGTTTTTCGGAAAAATGACTTTTTCGCTAGACTGAGCCAGCCAAGCACAATGTTAAATATTACTCGTGTCATAGTCATATTGATATCGAATGATCCTTTAATTAAATGCAAAGTAAATGTGCCAATTTCAAATTGAACGCTCTTATGGTTTTTTGGAAAAATGACTTTTTCGCTAGAGTGAGCCAGCAGAACACAATGTTAAAGATTACTTTAAGCATAATCATATTGATATCAAAATAATCTTTTAATTGAATGCAAATTAAATGTGCAAATTTGAAAACGAACGCTCTTTTGGTTTTTCGGAAAAATGACTTTTTCGCTAGACTGAGTCAGCAGAGCACAATGTTAAATATTACTCGAAGCATAATCCTATTGATATAAAAATAATCCTTCAATTAAATGCAAATTAAATGTGCCAATTTGAAATCGAAGGCTCTTTTGGTTTTCCGGAAAAATGACTTTTTCGCTAGAGTTAGCCAGCAGAGCACAATATTAAAGATTACTCTAAGCATAATCATATTGATATCGAATGATACTGTAATTAAATGCAAAATAAACGTGCAAATTTGAAATCGAACGCTCTTCTGGTTTTTCGGTAAAATGACTGCTCCGCTAGAGTGAGCCATCAGAGCACAATCTCAAAGATTACTCGAAGCATTATCATATTGATATCGAATGATCCTTTAATTAAATGCAAATTAAATGTGCTAATATGAAATCGACCGCGCTTTTGGTTTTTCGGAAAAATGACTTTTTCGCTAGAGTGAGCCAGCAGAGCACAATGTTGAAGATTACTCGAAGCATAATCATATTGATATTGAATCATCCTGTAATTAAATGCAAATTAAATGTACAAGTTTGAAATTAAACGCTCTTTTCGTTTTTCGGAAAAATGAGTGTTCCGCTAGAGTCAGCCAGCAGAGCACAATTTTAAAGATAACTCGAAGCATTATCATATTGATGTCGAATTATCCATTAATTAAATGCAAATTAAACGTGCAAATTTGAAATTGAACGCTCTGCTGGTTTTTCGAAAAAATGACTGCTCCGCTAGAGCGAGCCTGCAGAGCACAATATCAAAGATTACTCGAAGCATAATCATATTGATATCGAATGATCCTTTAATGAAATGCAAATCAAATGTGCAAATTTGAAATTGGACGCTTTTTTGGTTTTTCGGAAAAATGACTGTTCCGCTAGTGTGAGCCAGCTGAGCACGATGTTAAAGATTACTTGAAGCATAATCATATTGCTATCAAAATAATCCTTTAATTAAATGCAAATTAAATGTGCAAATTCGAAATTAAACGCTCTTTTGGTTTTTCGGAAAAAGGAGTGTTCCGCTAGAGTGAACCAGCCGAGCACAATGTTAAAGATTACTCGATGCATGATCATATTGATATCGAATGATTTGTAATTAAATGCAAATTAAATGTGCAAAATTTGAAATTGAACGCTCTATCGGTTTTTCGGAAAAATGTGTGTTCCGCTAGAGTGAGTTAGCAGAGCACAATGTTAAATATTACTCGAAGCATAATCATATTGATATCGAATGATCCTTCAATTCAATGCAAATTAAATGTGGCAATTTGAAATTAAACGCTATTTTTGTTTTTTGGAAAATTGAGTGTTCCGCTAGAGTGAGCTAGCAGAGCACAATGTTTAAGATTACTCGAAACATAATCATATTGATATCAAAATAATTCTTCAATTAAGTGCAAATGAAATGTGCAAATTTTAAATTGAACGCTCTTTTGGTTTTCCGGTAAAATGTTATGTTAGAGTGAGCCAGCAGAGCACAATGTTAAAGAATTCTTGAAGAATAATCATATTGATATCGGATAATCCATTAATGAAATGCAAATTAAATGTGCAAATTTTAAATTGAACGCTCTTTTCGTTTTTCGGTAAAATGACTGTTCCGCTAGAGTGAGCCAGCAGAGCACAATGTTAAAGATTACTCGAATTACTCGAAGCATAATCATATTGAGGGCCGGACTTACATTCCGTGCCGCCTCTGGGCCAGTGGATAAAACGCCGCCTCCCTTTTGAAACATAGCATAATAAATTTCCTAAAAAAAAGGTCATCAGCAATAAAAAATTTAGTGACCTTTTTTTTTAGAGATTTATCACCAAATTTTCTGACCGAATCTTTCGACATGTGAAATATGCCGCCCCCCAAAAAATTCGCCGCCCTGGGCCATGGCTCATGTTGGCCCTTATGTAAATCCAGGGCTGCGTGTACTAATTGATGGACATTACAAAAAGTTTTGCAAAGTATTTATGTGTTTTATTTCTGTTCTTTTGTATAAAGTTACTGCAGATTTAAACATTTGCAACAGAAATGTCATCAGTTCATCAGATAAAGCAATTTTTGACGCGAAAAACAACTAAACGCTTTGTTCTCCTTCTTCGCACCGACAAAGAAAGTACCTTTAAGCTTTTTTATCAATACAATTTGCTGAGAATCGTAATCGGTGCTTTCTTCTATTTAAAAAAAAGGAACTTGTAAATATTTCAAGTAATTGCAATATATATGTGCGCTGAGCCGGAGTGTGCGAAATCTACGAGTATTTTGAGAAGTCAGTTTCGTTAATTTTAAGTACTTGTATTGGGTTTTTAGTTTGGAGGTACCATAAAAACTTAGCAGGTAATCAAAATTAACAAGTTTGCCTCATTCTTCTTTTTTTCACAATTTTTAACAGTTTTCAAAAACAAGTAACACAATTTTCTTGTTTTTGTACTGTTTTGGAATTAAACAAACAAAATTGATATCAAGTTATTTTTTGCCCATTCAAGTTTTTTCATTGGTGGTTTCATATTATTTATATATGAATATTATATTCATATCGATTGTGGACGGGAATTTGTACCACAATCCGGCCAAACACAACGTACTATTTCATAAAAAAATTTGGGTATCAAAAACATCAGTAAAAATAACATTAAACATTGTTGTCATCGCTATCGTTTGCGCATTATAAAAGACTGCGACAAATCCGCGACTGCAATTTTTTGAAATTGTCAGTCTAGCTTTATAAAAAGACAAAATGTAAGAATATTGTCTAAACACATCAAATTAGGCAGTAACTGAATACAAACAGTCGTGAATTATTTTCACGAAGTCGTAGAGTCATTCTCATAACGGAAATCGAAATATATAAGTTTGAAAACTTTTCCTAAATGTCTTGTCTTATTTGTCAATGACACGTGGATCATTGATATCAAATAAGGTCTTCTCCGAATTTTTGAATTTCGGCGCGACAGGGGTGTAGCATCACGTGACGCAGAGGGAAACCTCCACTCCGCCCTTCACGAGTAAGTGTGAAAAAAATAGGGATGAATAAATTTAAATACAGCGTAGAGTAGCATAGATTATTGTTCTTCTCATCTGGTCAACTTCGTCACTATCGACTCGCGCCAGAACAATTTACTGGAATGCAAAATTCGTAAAAATTGTAGTCAGTATTTTATTATTACTTTTCAATTGTTACTGTCACGTCCCGAGTGACATACTCTAGAGGTCAAAATTAGAAATATTGTTTACGTAAAGTGATTTGACATTCTTGGGATCAGCGTTATGCAACAGTAGATACGCGATTATGAGCTCTTGTAACAAACAGCATGATTCACTCAATTCGGGGATTTCCATGCAATTTCATGACTCACTTGTTTTCGAATCCATTCGGAATTCCCCAATTTATCACCGATATAGAGTTGCGCAATTACGATGACTAGGTATTTCATAGCATCGACACGTACTGTCTACCAACGGGTATATGGCTTTGGCTCGTGCCTTTCGCCCGGGAACCGTTTCTGTTCACATCGTTCCCCATTTTGTGAGTCCCCGTCCCCGTCGTCACGTTCGTCATTTTTGTAAATTATAACCGTTCTTGTAAATAAATACCTTATAAAAATGAGAAACCTCATGTTGTAAAATTGGACCCTCATATTTCCGCTTTGAGTTTTCCTAATCGGAAAACTGTGTAACGAAGAACCCACGTGTATGTGCACTTCTAACGCTCACGTGCATTTGCACTCTCCTTTTTCTTATTCGTTACAGTTACCAAACACAATTTATCGCAACATATAGATTTGTAATTCAAATATTCCGTACATCTGGAGCGAAAAAAATTCAACTCCGTCATGAGACAGTCTTGCTTGTAATTTTGCGCGTAATTTATAAGATATTTAACTTTGTTTTACGTACAGTGTATTACAAAGCATTTTAATGTTGAATTTACGTGTACTGAGCTTTCGAACGAGTGTTTAGGTATGATTTAACAAAAATGTGCACAATCGCCCAGTGCATAAAAAACATGTGCACAATCGACCGGTGCATAAAAAAATGTGCACAATAGCCCAGTGCACAAAAAGTCATGTGCACAATCGACCAGTGACTAATTAATACGGTGCACAATAAACCCGTGCACAATTGATACCATGCCGAAATATTTATTAACCTAATAAATAGATTCTGAGACTTTGAAAGTTCTTTGTTATCACCATATATGTATAATTTAAAAATTCTCAATTTCACTTACTTAATAAGAATAATAATCCTAGCTTCAAAAGAGTTCTCATTACAAATATTTGGCTAGGATAACATAAAAAAAAATGTTGAAAAATTGTTTCTACCCAGTGGATAAGAAAGAATAATTAACATTCAAAAAAATTCTAAAAACAAAATTTCGAATTTTGAAGTACTGAATTCTAAAAATCTACACGAAAATTCACATAAATACTAGATAAACTATCGAGTCATTTAAACACTGAAAAAATACTGAGAGTTATAGAAATCTTCGAAAGTACTGTTTTCCACTGTTTTCTGAAAAATGTGATTAAATACTTGGGATCTATAAAACTTCGAATATTAGAGCATCATATCTTAAAAAACGTACATAGCAATCTTTAGAATAATTATAGAAATGTATAAAAATACTAGAAAGCCCTAGAAAATGTTATGGATACAAAAAAATACAAAAATATAATTAATTTATAAAAACACTGATAATTTAAAAAAATTTCAATTCTAGAGCATCAAATTTTAGGAAATTTAATAGAAAATAAAAAAAATATTGAAAATCTAGAAACTGCCTTAATACTAAAAAATACAACAAAAACTGAATGTTCATAATTACTAAAAAACAACGTAGATATCATATTATGAAAAATTTTGAAAAAATTTGAAGCTTAGTGCATCGAATTCAAAAAATCTACACAGAAATCTATTAGAATATCATGGAAAATCCTTCAAATTGTATGAGTAGGTATCTATTAAAAAAATTCTATAATAACATAACTCTAAAAAATATTTTCAATCTATATAAGTAGGATTATTATTTTAATAAAATTCTATAAAAATACTATAAATTGATATAATCTTTTGAATCCTAAAAAATTGGATTCTAGATATATATATAAAAATCCATTATAAAATCATGAAACCTTTCAAATTGTATTCATACTGAAGAAATAAGAAAAATACCAAAATTACTGGAAAAATTTTTTTTACAAATCTAGAATTCAATTATTTGAAAATCATGAAAATCTGTTTCCATGATTGAAACACACCAATGAAAAATTAAATAATAAAAATAAAAAATGTGCAGCTACAAATCCCAGTAATTATAAAACTTGAAAATGCTTAAATTCGAAAAATTACACCATTGAAATTAGAAAATCAAAGATGAAAAATTATAGAATGCTGAAGGAAATATATTCCCCCGAAAAACCCCTACTGGAAATTTTTTCTGCTTACACCCTTGCTCAAATATAATAATTGTACATCACGGGAAATTATATACTATTTTTAATCTATTAATTTTGCAAGAGTTTATGTGACTGTTAGTCTTACCTATGAAAGCAAACGCATATGTATAGATTAGTTTTCGTTGCCGAGGGTCAGACCAGAGCTTTTCGAGCTAGCCACAAGGGACTTACGGCGATTGGATGTACAGCTATGTGAACGGAACCATTTCAGAGGATAGTGGTAGACGTTGCGAACATCATTAGCTCTAGTCTAGAGGGTTGAGGAAAATAATTTCGTGCTGCAGCGTAGCCCCTGACAAAACATCTTTTGACGTAATACCATCGTGCAGATTAACTCAACATTGTGGCTACGTACTTCGCAATTATCCTAAGATTTGTTCTACTTACTTATTCTCTCTACAAAAACGCCGAGTTCTCATCAAGTGTTTTCATGCGATCTCAGATCACACGCATCGAATATAATGGCCGGAATATGGTATATGTCTGCACTGAAAAACCAATTTGGTTGGCTCTAACACACGTTTGGTCGTTATTTGACCTACCAAATATTTGGTTAACTTAAATACATTTTTAATTGAAAATAGTGAACATTTTATTTATTCATTGATATAGAATTTCAAATTGCAAGAACTGAATAAAACTCTAAAATGGAGTTTCTATACAGAATTCACATATGGAGTTTCCTGATTGGTGTTTCCAATTTGCTATGACCAATTGGAGTTTCCATCTGGATTTTCGTAGTTGGGTATAGACGTGTTTATTTCCGTGAGAAACTTGCAATTTCATATCAATCAATATTTCGTCCAGTCAACTTTTAGTACAGTTTCACGTTCGCAAAACTTGATCGAGAAATTCTTCAAAGTGGAAATGATGGTGCGTCGGCTGGTCATGATCGAAGGGCTACTGAGGCTGGTCACGTTCCATGCCGCCGCTCTTCAGCCGTCACGTTTGATGTGTCTATGCGTGTACTTATACCGAATCCACGTAACGTCAATCATCCACTCTCCCCTGAGGATGCTCCCGTGCTTCCGAAATATTTCATCTTTAGAAATTCGCGATAACTCATTACGCGTGAGAATAAAATCGCGGAGCTACAAATCCAGGAAAATGTTCCATATATGTTGGAGAAACATGTTTTAACACGTGAAGAAAAAAAGGATTTGTTGTGGCAGTAATAAGATGTGCCGCTAAACAGAACTAGACAAAAAGAATTTTTTTCGCAACAGTAGTTTGTATTTTTATTGCTTCAACAAATCTTTTTGGCTACGAGAGAAAAATTAATATGCAATGGAATCTTATGCATAAAGATTGTGTTTTACCAATTTATGGAGTTTCGCAAAATTGAAGATTTTCATGTAAATGAAAAACTTCGTCCTGAGAATGTGTCGAAACATCAGTCAATGCATATTAATAAATTAACTAGGATAATCCAAGAATTGGTATGAATTATGAATCTTTCACATTTAACGACAACAAACACATGAAAAATAACTCATGCCCAAACTTAGAATCCTACTACGCTCCTAGCAACATAAAATGTGAATAACAGAAAGCTGTAAGCACCATGTAACAACGATAAATTGCAAACTATCCTATCTGTACTTCCCCTACAAATCTGATTATAAAAGCAATTTGCGTTTCTGCGCTAGTGTATACACAATACGAAATAATAACCATTTCCCAAGTGCCTTATTCAGTGTTTCTTCCTCTAAATCCACCCCACGATCCCACTGTGTACTTTTGTGCTCCAACACACATGCGGCGGGATTAATTCACGCGAATATCTTAATCGCACGGTAAGCAAGCGGTCACACTCTGGACTCTCTCGCCACCAGTTAAATCCCCAATAATTCAGGCCACTTAATAGTTCCATTACTCCACTAACCTTTCTATCTCTTCCGGCTTTGAGCGTAATCTCTCCTGACCTTTGGGCAAAGTTCTTTTTTTTTCTAATCACGATACACTATTTGTGAGAACGAGATTCTAACGCGGAAAGCGGTCCAATTAAAACTTGGCGAGAAGCGGCAATAATGCAGTCGACTTAATCTTTGCCGTATCAAGTATGTCAAAAATGTTCATACATGGAAAAAAAGGATTTACTGTAGCAGTAAAAAGATGTGAATTTTTTTTGCAGCAGTAGCTTGTTTTTTTGTTGCCAGAGCACAATCTTTATGCATAAAATTTCATTGCATAGTAATTTTGCTCCAGTAACAAATAGTACATTGTGCAACTAGGGTTAAAAGTGGCCGATTTGAGGTTGCCTCAAAGGCCACTTTTGGTCCGTGTTGCACATACTATTTTTTTCAACAAGTGTACTCGAACAAAAGTTTTGATAAGCCCGTTTAAGTATGCCAAAATGGTCGGTTGACGAGAAAAATAACAACACCTCATGAAACGTTTTTGATATCAATATTTCTTATAAATTGAGTTTTCTCTTTTCAAACACAATCAATATTTACGCGTAACTGCTTAGATGATTCTCTATGTGATTGTAATGTTGGCCCGCCGGGCCAAAATATAGGTATTTTTGGTCCTAGGGCAAATCCGTACTGCGCATGCGCAGTTGCCACTTCGCGTCGTCAGCCTGCAATTGGTTACTTTTGGCGTACGTAAACGGGCCTAAAATCTCGCGTTTCGAGCGCACTTGTTGAAAAAAAAGATTTATTGAGGTAGCAAAAAAATAAGCTACTGCTGCCAAAAAAATTCGTTCTGTCAAGTTGTGTTGAAATAGCACATATTTTTGTTGATACAGCAAATACTTTTTTTTCAGAGTAAGTCAAAACAGAGATTGAAGAGAATAAATTTACTCAATGATGAGGTGACGGCGGATGCTAAAAATGGGTTCAATTTATATGTGCATCTTACATTTTTCACGCGATTGCACATGTAATTGTGTTCGAGTCGTTTTATGTTAAATCGTCTAGATAATTCAGGTTGAGTCTTTTTTGTGTTACTTTTCTATGTCATCTCAATTGAGATCGATGATACACGTGTTTTTTCTTTCTGCTCGAATTTTAGTTGTTTCGCTGTAGGGAACTTTAAAAATATTAGCAAAAAAGTTGAATTTTCTGTATAACATTATTTTTTCATTTTTTAGCTTCAGTGTAATTCTGATAAAAAAAGTTCTAAACGTTATTTTTGGAGAAAGTTCCGTAATAATCGTGATTTTTATGAAAAAAACCGATGATTTTTATTTTTTTTTAAATTTTCATATTGCTCAAGTTTTTTCCCTCCACTTTTAAAAAACAAGTCAGCTTAATTAACAAAATTTACATATCGATTTCTATCGTACTAGCTAAAATTAGTTGTTTGGGAACTTCGGTGTTTGAAGTCACGAGTGTCATTTTCGTATAGTTATTTTTATGCTTTATTCTCTTGAAATTCTACAAACTCCAAAAAAAAAAGTTCAATTGCAACAGTTTTTGTTTACGTTTATGAGTAATAATTTACTTTCGAAGAAAAAAAATTTCAAATCTTAAAAAGTTTCAAAAATTTCTTTGCTTATCATGAAGAAAATAAAAAATTTTCAAGCTGAAAAATTCTGGACAAGTTGAGTTAAGCAAACAATAACCAGTAGATATTTATTTCTAATAGTCGAAATTCATTGTTTGCAAATTGAGATTGTTTCAATTCCAAATGTTATTTTTGCAGTTATATTATATATTTTCTTAGAATTTTATAAATTCAATAAAAATGATTCGATCATAATAATTTTCGCTTAAGCTCATCAGTAACAATTTCTTTCGAACAACAAAAATTTTGAAGTTCAAAGAATTCTCGAAATTTCTGCGATTATTCTGAAAAAAAAAAATTAAAAATATCTTAGTTCATAAGTTTTCATAATGCATGAGTTTTTTTTATTTTTTTTTTTTTACGAATAATTTTTAGTTCATTGTTAATGTTTTAATACGAAATTTTAAAAATTGTGTGGTTATATTTGTAACTCTTAAACTAATATTTCTGCATTTTGTATACTATCAGCAGCGTATGATTGTTAAACAAATATAACTTGAAGTTCGATACATTATTATTATTCAAGAAGAAAATCAGTGGCGGATCTAGGATTCAACATTAGGGGGGGCTGAAAGAAATTCCCACTTTTAAAGTTGTCTTGTCGACCTTTTTTTTTCGAAATAAATTCCGAACATTTTCTTGTTGACAACCTTTTTTTCGCGGAACCCACCGCAACTAGAGCGGGGGGGGGGGCTACAGCCTCCATAGCCCCCCCTCTGGATCCGCCACTGAAGAAAATTACATAAAAAAAGTGAAATTGGATTTATGGCTTTCTCAACTTGTTGGTATATATCAAAAATGAACAATATATTTTTTGTAAGAAAACTCATGAATAAACTCACACAATATGACAGCTTTTGGGTAAAGAAGTTTTGGAATTGTTTTCACGATAATCGAAGTCATTGAGAAATTTTTTGAGCCCTAAAATTTTTCATTTTAAAAGTAAATCCTTACTGATAAAAAAACAACTTGTATGGTGGAACCATTTTTTGTGAAATGATATCTATAGTGTCCCGGCATAAGCGAATAAGTCCACTTTGCTATAAGGCTCAAAATTTATCCAGAATATTATGTAAAATGAGCCTTATGGCAAAGTGGACTTATTCGGTTATGCCAGGACACCATAGATATTTCCATTAATAAATCACAAAAATTCTTGCAAAAATGGCGCTTTGCCTTCAATAATAAATTAAAAATTTTGACTGGTAGACATTTATAATAAATATCGTCAATTCAACTAATTTGTTTAAAAAAAAATTTGGGAAGATATTGATGCAATGTCAAAATATAAAATCTTCGAAAATATGGGATGTTTTTATTAAAATCATGATTGCAAGAAATTTGTAAGAATGAAGAAAAAATAATAACAATAAGACAGTTTGCTGTCATGTTATTCAATTATATAGAAAAATCACCACCTGAAAATCACTGAAAATTAAGGAAAGTCCATTATTCAACCGATAGTCCAAAAAGTCCTAACGACAAAACAAACGTGTCATCGATTTCGACAGAAATACTATTTTTTAATTTCCACTCAAAAAAAGACCCTACGTGAATCACCTGTACGCTTCGAGTTGAAATGACCCATTCACAGTTTTTCGTTTTCAGAATCATCGCGTCATTACACGTCATTGTTTAATTGATAAACAAACGAGATCCACGCGGACGAGTTTGCTCGTTGCAATAATTTCAGATTTCGCAATTCTCTCTAATGGTAGTCCGTAGTCCCAACGGTTCTCACCACAATTCCCAGCTTCATCGGTACTATCTCGCCGCAATATCCTGGGGACTTATTCCGAATTCCGCTCACCGAGTAATTTCCTTAAATATTTTACTCTCGGTCTGGCAACGTGCTCGATACTTGGGCTTCAACTGCGAGATGTAACCTCGAAGCATGTTTACTTCATGCTCGTTGGGACTCTTCCCTTCAAGGCTATCTAGTGAAACAAAGCAACAGCTTATGGCTGGACGAATAGGTAAACTACAGCTATTTCCGTGAAAAGTTGAAGCATGCAGTGAAAAGTCAAGGGTCACACGTTTTCGAGTTGACAGCGGAGTGATAAAAAGGAATGAGCGTAGGACACAAAGTTACTTTTGTGACGCATCGTGTCACCAGACAAAAAATTCGAGGTAATAGGACTTTTGAAACACGCACATTCGTGCGTGGCAAAAGGGGTAAAAGCACGTCGCTTCGGGCAAAAAATATACGCTACAGGGCAAGCTCGAGTTCAATGGATTTAAGTTGAAACATGGGAAAAGCACTTTTCAAGAAAGAGGCAAAGCAAGATTTATTCCAACAGCTGCAACGTAATGTGAATCGATGGAATATCTGTAATCAATGTTTATGAAAGAATTTGTTTGATTCGCATAGAAAAGTGAGAAAAATAGGGTGGGAAATTATTTTCATGCGAAAGAGATCAAATAATTTAAGTGGCCATGAGGATATTCTTTGGCAACGATCTTTCCATTTTTCACAAGAAAAAGGGAGATCGTTGCTCTTAACAATGCATTGTTAAGAAGCAGGCTATGCTTTGCTTTTTACATTCCCAGGCTTTCATCTCCTGTTCTGACTGTCTGCCTGCTTTGTATTGTGACAGCTATGGAGATTCATTTCTTAGCATCCTAAAGGGTTTGTAAATAAGAAGAGTTCCTTTTTTTTCTTTTGCGTACTGATAGTCGACGGATTTCTTCATTTATTTTACAAATGATTTCACTGAAATTGTCGCAATCACCTTCATTAATGTATTTTATCGTGTGTGAAGAAATGAAGGATAAACACATTTCTAAATGATATCTTTTGATTATTAAATTTAATCCAAGCCAAGACATTGACAAAAAATCTGACATCAAATCTTATCTTTTATATGACATTATATATATACAATTGAGTGTCATGAAATGATAATTATTACCAAAAAATTTTGTAGTGTTTGAATGGAAATCTTTAGAGTCAGAGTTTAAAATATGTTCAAAATATATGCTCTTTAAAATATAATTTTTAGGAAGGTGAACATATTCTTTCAGTAAGTGAATAAATGTCTAAGATTTTGTACATTAATTCTTCCAACTCGAAAAACTCTGGTAGTACATATTGAAGAATTTTGATGATCGATGAGTATATGAAGGTGCCATTTAAATATACTTACTATAGAAAATTGTGAAAGTACCCCGCTTTAATAATTGAAGCTTTTTTTGATTAGCTAGTAATTGGGTCTCTACGTTCTCTCTGACGATCCTATATTATTCATGGAATATTATCCATGCATATTAGGGTGGTCCTTATTTGGACATTTTGGAATTTCAATCGACACACCCCCCTAAAAGTTTCTAAATGTAAAAAAAGTAAGAAAGCCAAAATTCGA